>CAKALS010000459.1:0-10000 GCA_916701275.1 Sebastes miniatus
CGTGGATTTATTATGCGGCGCTCGTTCTCTCTCATTGTTTCATTCCAAAAGTCAAAATGTATAAAAAAAGATGTCTGTAATCTTTTCCCTATTCCTCAACATGTTTTTATCTGATGAAGTATTCTGCTTTAAGACAGATCTGTTGGCGTTTAATCTTTCAAAAGCAACATTCACTGCTGTCAAAGACAGTATTTTCCCAGCAGGCACCTGTTTTACCGGGACGGTCCGGCAGCGATCTAACAGCACCGATAACAACAAGAACAGTCTGACACATCTGGTCTCTTCTCTGGTTGCAGCGTTACATCCAGGTGGTTTGGAGTGTCTTTCCTATAAAACTAGGCAGAGATGTTAGCGGAGGTTATTTAGACTTGGTCACCTGTTAGTTTTCATATTGATTTTAAAATGCTGTTATTAGTTTATAACACGGCACCACGTGGCCGTGCACCAGACCACCTTCCCACCCTCAGATCCTCCGCTTCTTCTCTTCTAGTTGTTAAAACATCTGGGGATGTTGTTTTCAGCATCTGGAACAACCTTCAGAGGAACTGAGAGGAGCTGGAAATATGAATATTTATAAAACCCATCTATTTAGTCTGGCTTTTATGTAGTGTTTTATAATGTTATGGTTTTATTCTTTATAATTATTTAAAGTGTTTATTCTATTCATCAATGTTTTATTGCTGATCATTATTATCTCTTTTATTCTATTTTATTTTAGTAAAATTTCATTATTTTAATACAATCTGCTTATTTTGTGTAGTTTCATAATTTGTATCTATTTATTTGTATTTGTATTATTTCCTTGTATTTTATTTATCTTTTATTATCTTAAATACCCATCTCTTATTGCTTTCTTATTCTAAGAACTTTTATCTTGGTTGTTTTGGTGCATTCGTCTCTAAATCTGTATTTTGTCAGTCGTCTGTCCAGCACTTTGAATGTCATTTGACTTGTTTGAAAGGTGCTATATCAATAAAGTTTGATTGATTGATTGATATTTTTATGAGTCCAAGTGGACGTTTGTGACAAATCTGAAGAAATTGAGGTATCGTGCACACGAGGGTGGGAAGAATGTCCGTACAGACGACCCAGAAACATAAAGCCTGCCGTAATAAACCGCTAAAAGAAGAAAGTTCAAGTTGGCCACTTTGTTTTTCACCGAGTGAAACCAGATCATCAACTGAGTTCATTATTGAAGTATTCAGTCCAGAAGCAGACGAACCCTCCGTTCACTGAGTGTGACGTAATGTGTCTCACCAGAGGGAAGGCGTGGGAGATCTTGCCGTCGGGGGGAAGTTTTGCTCCGAAGCCGTACGCTGGGAAGAGTTTATCACTGTCGTAGTCCTGGATGATCTCCCCCACGGCCTTCAGAGCCATCGCGTACGCATTCATCTGGTACGGACTCATGTAGTGCAGCGAGGTGGGCTGGGACGGGTTACCTGGAGAGAGAGGCACCGCCACACACACACACACACACACACACAAACACACACACACACACACACACACACACACACACACACACACACACACACAGAGAGGGATTAGATGAATCATGAGGCGACATTAACACGACCAAACACTTGACTGAGAATCAAGATTACGCCTCGTCCACACTGGGAATGTCAGGAGCACGGCAGTTGCACTGCGTGGCGGCTGCGTCGGTGGCGGCTGCGTCGGTGGCGGCTGAGTCGCGTGGCGGCTGCATGATTGGCGCCAGCTGTGTTTCTGCTGCTGCTGTCAGCTCTTTCTTTCTACATAGAGTTTGTCTTTTAATGACCATTTCATTTCATTATAAATATAATTTATATTTATTTTAGACAGAGAAAGGTTAAGTTTGGAAAACCATTAAAACCTCGTACTATATTCATTCATGGAGCTCTCCAAGTCACTGCATGTTCTACAACACTGTCCTGCAAATATTTCAGAATAAAAACCTTGTGTTAAAAAATGAAGTAATTCTGTCCACAGAAAAAAAATACTTGAAGGCTTTTATTTTGAAATGAAAGCAGGAAGTGTTGATTCAAAAATAAATCTTTACTTTTTTTCATCTCCGTAACATTTTCTACAGATACAGACCTGTAAACTGTAGTAGTGTTGCTGGTATGATGTTAATATACAGTCAATAGATCACCTTCACGTCTGTTGTTGCTGTGAACCGCGCGGCTCACAGCAAAAATAGGCGAGACCTCGAATCTCTAGAAGAGACGCAGCTGAGCAGTGTGGCTGCTCTAACCTGGACGCCGGAATAAAAAACAACAGGTAACGCAGCCGCCACGCGCTGCTGACGCTTTATTTCTTCATCACTGAAGTTAATTAAGACCTGAATAAAATAAGTCTGGCAGGATAAGCATGCAGACATGGAACAGGAAGTTTTGAGGGAGATTTTATTGTGAATGCAAACCCCTGCATATCACAATACATATATTCTAAGCACATCTCTCATATGTGCAGTGACAATCGTGAAATACTACAAAGAGGAGGATTCAGTCCATGACTAAAGTAATAACTGTGACAATCACAAACGTTTCCACCGAACAACAGATGTGAGGACATTTGCTGCATGCACAGAGACGTGAGGCGGTCCTACCGTTGGACGCTGTGAAGTCGATGGCCACGGTGAAATTGAGTTGTGTCCTGGTGGGAGATTGAGCACATCAGTATCATTCAGAGCAGAGACGTGAGGACTGTGCCAGCAGCTCCAGATGGGAACACATTTACAGAAGTCCAAAGAGAGAAACTCATCAACGGCTCACGAGGCCGGAGATCTGCACCGTGATTCACACAACACAGTCTGTAGCAGCGCTTCACGCTCTGAAGACGGGACGGGAAACACTGCTCTCTGCTGCTGTTGGGTTACGGTTCACTGCTGAAGACTTTCTCTAAGAGTTTGATTCATGTCATATAATACTTTTTTATGCTAAATGCAGTACCTGTGAGGGTTTCTGGATCAATATCTGTCATTGATCTGTGTTCATTGATTTATAATAATAAATATATACATACAGTTACATAAAGCAGCATATTAGTCCTCTCCCATGTTGATAAGAGGATTAAATACTGGACTGATCTCCCTTTAAGGTTCATTTAGAACAGATAAATCATGTGGGATTAATCACGATTAAGTATTTGAATGGATTGACAGCTCTGATTACAACACATCACATCCTGTATTCTGCTCATGCCTTGCAGGCAGCCACTGATTTCAAACTATAAAAAATCAACTTCCAGATCAACTTGCAGCTCAGATCACAGAGGTACAGTATAATACGGCGTATCAATATAATAATCATTATGGAGCCGGGGGAAGGGGGGGGGAATATTCAGAAAAAAAAACTCTGAATTTACTAAATAAAAGTCGTATATTTATGAGAAAAAAACAAGGATCCTGTAATGGAAAATGCCATTGTATGTAATGATGTCTCTTTATGCAACAGTGGAGAGTTCCTGTCTGTGTGCTCTTCGTCTCATGTAGTGGGAAAGTACTGAGTGTTGACTTTTACTGGGACACTGTCTGAGTAAAACAACTCCTTTTCTCACAGTCCCTGTTGTAGATTTCTATATACTCACATTGTAATAATCTCCTGCAGGGCACTCTTCTGCAGACTTTGTGTGACTCTGTATAACCATTGCCTCTTCTTGCAAGAATAAAATACAACAGACATTTCATCTGTTCGAGATCCTTATTTCAACGTTCATTAGGACTCATCTCGGAATATTAATTGAATTTCCATTACACTTTGGCGTTGTCGGCAGGATCCCGTGGTTAAGGGTCTCTGAGATTAAAATGCCAAATTTATGAGAAAAAGAAATCACAAATTTGAGAGATAATAAAATCGTACATTTACGAGAAAAAAACGTGCAAAACCGCGATAACGCCAGCCAGAGATACATCGCAATCCTGATTTTCATACGTATTTATAGTTCTATATTTTTATTGTATTCATGTTGTCACTTATTTTTCTCTCTTCTCTACTTTCTATCTTATTGAAGTTATTATATCTTATTATTGTCATTTAGCTTTTCTTTTTTTTATCATTGGAATATTAAACAGCTTAGTAGGAATATTGTTGTTGTTTTTTTTAGAATAAGGGCAAAACAGTGAATATTTAGTGTCCGTAAACATGATGAAACATCAGAGTCTGAGCTCTTACCCTCCTCTGATGAAGTCGACAAACGTGCATTCTGACTCCACTTTGAAGGACAGCAGAGTGACCTTGAAGCCGGAGAGGAAACAGGACAGAGACGCATCACGACGAGGCTCAAAGCCAACACCAAACACCATCCATTGTTTACCGCTCTGACATGAGACGGCTGCTGATCAAACACACTCCAGCAGCTCTTACCGTGCCTGAGTTGACGTATTTCTTCTTCTTGCCTTTCTTTTTAGGATTCAACACCTTTAACCGCAAGACAGGAAACAAGAAATGAGTTTCTGCTATTATTCAGAGCATGCCTGAGCTCCCGTGGCTGGATGTCAATAATATATTGTCCTCAGATGAGGGCTGGAATTTATAACAAAAGAAAACATTACTCAAATGAATAATAAATAACGCTGTGAAGGAACTATCGACGGAACAAAACAACGCTACGTATCTGACACGCGTTCAGGAAAAGAAAGTTCTGGACCAAGTATTGGATTCCTTTTTAATTACCTGCTGACCAACTTATTCTTTGCTTTTATTGTATTTTACCTCATAAACATTGAACTGGCTTTGGCCTCTGGACAGTTCTCTGTAGCTGGTGGTGAACTCTCCGATGAAGTCGTGACTGGAAGAACGATTGATTGAGACAGAAACACACACAGAGAGACAACAGAGAGGAGAATAGTTATAGTACATCAGAAACATGACGCCCAGTTACTGTAACTAACTTGTTCCAGGTATAACTCATTGCTGGTCGGTGTCTCATGGTCTCTCGTGTGTCTCCGCTGTTCAGACTCAGACTCCAACACAAACTCCAGTGAAGCACCAAAACCTCTTGGTTGTATCTAGTGAAGCTGTTAAACAGTGTTGGCCGCGGTCGGAGGACGCGGGGGAGACCGTAGCTTTGGTCTCCAGGACCGGAGTCTCTGCTCCTCTGCTCCTCTGCTCCTCTGCCTGCCTTCACTCACACACCACGCTCCTTCTCTCTCTCTCTCTCCACCTCTCACGTGCATGCTGCTCACTCCACACTGCAGAAGAGTTAGTTTAGCTCTGAGAATATCTAGTGAATGTTCAGTGGACGTTTGTGCAGAAATAACTGCTGCAGCTCCTCCAGACCAACAGAGGTTTCCCGTGTCTTGTGAAGTGACGGGGCTCCGCAGAGAGAAACGTTATCGTCTCCCACCAAAACTCCGGCGTCTCCCCCGTTCCCTCCGGCCGCGGTCGGGAGGCTGAGGCGGGAAAAGCCAACACGAGGATCAGCATTGATTCATGGAGAGACCTTCGTCTGGTCAGCTAACATTACTGCCAAGCAGCTGAAATATAGAGTGATATTGTGCTTTTAGCTGACGTGTGTCTCCTCACTGTGTTGAGTGATGCTCCTTCATGTCTATGTAGAGCGAGCACAAGCGCCAGCAACAGGACGCTGACTTTAGTTGACTTAACGGACACAGGTGAAGCTGTTAACAAGACATTATGATTCTTACTAACACTCCCTTTAAAGCTGTATTAAGTCATTTTTATTCCGCCACTTTTTGTCAGCAGACTGAGCTGAAAACGTCTCACCATGAGGGCTGAACCTCCACCAGAGAAAGTCTTAGTCCACTAAAGAGCTCTGCACACCGAGTCCGATGCGTTGTTTCTAATATGTCATCCGATAAAAATCACACTGACGTGAGACCAGAACAATCGATTAGTGGACTAAGACCAGAACAATCGATTAGTGGACTAAGACCAGAACAATCGATTAGTGGGCTAAGACCAGAACAATCGATTAGTGGACTAAGACCAGAACAATCGATTAGTGGGCTAAGACCAGAACAATCGATTAGTCGACTAAGACCAGAACAATCGATTAGTCGACTAAGACCAGAACAATCGATTAGTCGACTAAGACCAGAACAATCGATTAGTGGACTAAGACCAGAACAATCGATTAGTCGACTAAGACCAGAACAATCGATTAGTCGACTAAGACCAGAACAATCGATTAGTGGACTAAGACCAGAACAATCGATTAGTGGGCTAAGACCAGAACAATCGATTAGTCAACTAAGACCAGAACAATCGATTAGTGGACTAAGACCAGAACAATCGATTAGTGGACTAAGACCAGAACAATCGATTAGTCGACTAAGACCAGAACAATCGATTAGTGGACTAAGACCAGAACAATCGATTAGTGGGCTAAGACCAGAACAATCGATTAGTCGACTAAGACCAGAACAATCGATTAGTGGACTAAGACCAGAACAATCGATTAGTGGGCTAAGACCAGAACAATCGATTAGTCGACTAAGACCAGAACAATCGATTAGTGGACTAAGACCAGAACAATCGATTAGTGGACCACATGATGCAGTCGCTGTCACCGGACTTTCTACGCTGTAACTGTGAAACTTAAAGAGCAACAGAAAAAGTAATTTTCTGCATTCTGGTAAATTGTTATGCACCAATTTATGGTGGAAATGTCTTCTTAATTTTTGGTTTTGATTTCCTCCACTTTCATCGTGTGTTGTGGATGAGATGTAACTGAGCAGAACATTTAAAAATGCTCCGTTCAGATGATGAGTCGACCATCAAACACGTTAAATACCAGTTGACGGATAATGTCTTGGGTAATCTATTAATCTAACTCCACATAGAGCCTGCCTGGTTCGTGATTTCACTACTTCCCCAGTGCTTGGTCAAGATTTAAGGGCCAGCTTTTCGTTCTGGCCCTTACATCTTGTCGTGTTGAGAGGGTCCCTCAGAGGAAGAAGGTTTTCAGGAGTTCAGCACATGATTTTGTTTCTCCGCGTCCCCTCCGGCATCATCAGACGGGTAAATATCAACTCCCTGCATGCCCTCAGATCATCTCTGCATCCAAATATATCACCACCTGGAGCTGTGCGTGACACCAGCGCTGCCTGGGTAATGCTGATATTTAGAGGGGAATCCTCAAGGAGCAAACAACCAGTTCATCTCCCAGCGGGGAAGGAAGGAGGATGAAATACTGAAGTACGACGACGGGGGAGGAGAGGAAACAGTAACAAAGCTATAAGGTTTAGATGAGACAAGAGAAGCTAAGGAAGTGTGAGCACTTTGTTAATGTCATTCTTGCATGTGGATATGAACGCTGATATAATCACTATATATATATATATATATATACAGTATATTTAAACCCAACATCCCAAATATGCAACACCAGGAGAACCAGGTGTAACACACAGTAACACTGTGACCATGTCTGTACACACAGACTGGATATAAGAAGTGGACGCAGTCACAGAGACGTCTCCCATTGGTTTAGAATATACTGTATATATATATATATATGTATATGTAGCACTGAGGAGAGAACAGACTTCACTGGTATCGCTGAGTGTAATCTCCTCTGTGTGAAGGACTCTGTCAGAATGAGACACCATCATGTCCCTGTTTTAACGTTAAAGCCTGAAATCTCTGATAATAGCTTGTCGTCAAAAAGTTCTTCGCCGAAATGCACTGGAAGACAGACAGAACAGAAACGTCTGTCAAATCCTGAAAAAGTGACTGAACCACTGCGTCAGACCTGAAGACAAACATGTCCCTCTTCTGTCCTCGTGTCTCAGAGAGGGATCTGGAGATTTATACAAAAATAACACAAGAGCTTCAAGTGAATGCTAACTGAGGTTTATGTTAAGCAGTAAGACGAGGCCAGACAGCCTGAAACCCCCCCGAGGTCTCCAGTGAGCCCCTACAGTAACCCTCTGTCAGCGAGGAAGAGGAGCTCCGGAGGTACGGCGGTCAGCGCTCATTAACCCCCGACCTCCTGGACCTCCTGGACCTGCTGGACCTCCTGGACCTCCTGGACCTCCTGGACCTCCTGGACCTCCTGGACCTCCTGTCCACTCAGACGCAACCTCTCACCTCAGGGTTGTTTTTGATTTATTACCCAGCCTGTGCCAGGCGGGTGGAGCCGTCCATCAGCTCTATTACCTCATAATGAGACTGAACCCCCCAACCCCCTAGGGAGCGTGAGAACTTACCTCCCGTCTCTGTCCCAGTCGTAGACGTCCACTTTGACCGTCCTGGAGGGAGGTGAGATGAGACAGACAGGTGAGAATCACAGAGAGGAGGAAGAGTGAGAGGGTGAGAAACAGAAACGTCAGAGAGACGGAGGAGAGAGATCAACAGAGGGAAGTCCACTTCTCTTGGTCTTCATATAGAAGGCTGAAGAGAGTCTCGTACCAGCAGCTGAAAGTCCCCATGAAGTCAAATATACACTTTCTCAGTGTAGTCCTGTTGAGTCCTGTTTAACCTCTACTTATATGCCAATCTAATGAGACTTTGGGCGACTAGCTAGCCAACCGTTTGTGGATGGTATCAGTATAAGTTGTTTGATGGAAGCAGCTAACAGAGCAGTATATAGAGGGAGACGGTGTTTGTGGATATCAGAGGGCAGAATCATGGATGTATAAAGAGATCTGGATGAGAGCGTCTCAGTGGAGCACGAAGACAAGATGGCTCGAGATGCTGAGAGATAAAGTACAGTAGTAGCAGGAGCAGTAGTGTTTCCTTTAACTCGGTCTGGAGCTCATTCACTGAACGCTGTTTTCATTTCTAAAACAAAGTGGCAGAGGTCTGATTCATTCAACGGACTCTTTGTCAGTGCAGCGCGGCGGTGACCTTCCACCCTGATCTGACCTCCTCCAGCCTCCTGATCTAACAGCAGGAGAGCGAGGAGCCAGCGGTCCTCTGAAGCTCCGGATCCAGCTACACTCTTAGAAACACTACTTCTTAACGGCCCAATCAAATGTGAATGAGTTGATCTAAATCCCTCTTGTAACTGTACACCGCTCACATACTGCAGCAGTCAGAGACGCTCCTACCTCCGTTTCATGGGGACTTTAACAAAATGACTCTTAATATTTGCACTGGATGTTCAGGATGTATGTCGATGTAGTCGTTTACTATCTCCACCTTAAAACCAGCTGCTGCATCGCCTCCACGTTGGTCTCAATAACACCAGCACTGGCCTGAGACGGAGAGCACGGCCGACTGCTGGCATTATTCTGACCAGCACAGAGTCCCACCTCATCTTCACATATAACGACACATTACAGGTTCTGATTTCACTTCTGTCAGACCAGAGATAAACCAACATCTTAAGGAGTCAGTATGTCCAGTAGCAGTTTAATCACCTGGATAATGAAGTCAGCTGACACATCTAACAGTTAACTAACGTAGCATGCAGTTTATAAACCTCACCTGTCATAGTCTCCGTTACAGAGGGCTCGGACAGGGATGGTGAACGGCTGCCAGACGGGGTTCAGGTTGTTCTTGATCACCTCGGTCTTGTGGCAGATGGTGAACCTGATGACACAAAAGGGTTTTACAATGGTTTCCTCTCCACTTGCTGTAGAATGTAAAGATGTTGGACTAAGTACAGATGTCTAATAGTTGTTGCTCCCTGGGTGAGGATTCAGATTCAGCTCATTCACTCTCTTAAAAGACGTGAACTGAATCAGATCTTCAGCCTGAGACGGCAGAAACAGAACCGGCTCACTGACGGTTCCTCATCCTGAACTGTACGTCTGAAGTATTGAAACAGATTAGAACTTTCTGTCTCAGTGTCAAGAGAATCTATTAGCCCTTCTTCCATCTGACAGGCAGGAAGCTTTCAACCTCCTCGTGGGACCGGATCCAACAGAGAGATCCGCTGGAGGATGTTCAGTCTCCGTCGGTAACGAAGGTTAAGACCGGCGACAAAAGAGCGACACACTGTCCTCGACTGAAGGACAGACAGATGGACTTACAGTCATTTAACAAACACACACTTACGTCCCGTCCTCGTTGCTCCGGTAGAAGACGAGGAACGGGTCCGACTTGCC
>CAKALS010000459.1:15000-67500 GCA_916701275.1 Sebastes miniatus
CTACCAGCCAGCAGGGGGCGACTCCTCTGGTTGAATAGAAGTCAATGAGTAAATGAGTCTACTTCTCTCTTGATTTATGACCTCAGTAAACATTGTAAACATGAGTTTATGTTTCAAGTCTTCTTCAATACAGCATGATGTTCATTTAGTAAATGATGGTCCCGTTTAGAGTCAGATAGACCATAAAGCAGGGGATGCTTTAGGGCGGGGCTACCTGCTGATTGACAGGTCGTTACCACGGCGTTGTCCGGTCTGGGAGTTATCCGTGTTTACGTCGTAGAACTTTTAAACCTTTCACTGTTTGAGTTCACAATGTTGGTCGCCTATAGAGGTCTTATTCAGTGTTCGGTTGTTCTTAGCTCCACCCTCTAGTGTCACTTCTGGTTGCAAAAAAACAAGATGGCGACGGCCAAAATACCGAACTAGAGGCTTCAGAATGTCAGTCTACAAACCGACGGGTGACGTCATGCTGACTACTTCTTCTACACAGTCTATGGTTAATCTCTCTACCTGCTACCTGCACCACTGTACTCTCGTAGAGAGCTGCTAGCATGACTGAAGGCTTTTCGTCTGGTTTCCCTGCCGGTGAAATATACATTTAAAGAAACACTTTTTGCTGAGACATTTCACCATTTCAACAACGTGTGCTTATCCAACCCGGCATCACGCCAAAGCGTCATTTTGCCTCATCGAGGCGTGAATATTACACACGTGTATGAATATACAGGACCAACAGGGGGCATCAAAACCACTCACTTAGGTTTAGGAAACTACGTCACAGTTGGTCTAAAATAAGTACGTAAACTAAGTACAGTACGTATGGAAACACATAAGATAAGTACGGAAAACATGTCACCAACGCCACTAACGTCACTTACAAAACAAAACAGCGGTCTCCAACAGCGGCGTCCTGGTCCAACCCCCCCTCCAACCCGCCCTACGCTGAACTCATTTCTTATTCTACATCCCTACTCTGAGCGTAACAGACTGTATGCTCACGGATACCTTTACATTGCAGTCGGTACAGACTACACGGCGTACACATGACACGCTGAGAGGAAAAATAAAAACTACATAATTAAAAGTTTCCAAGTCAAGTCAAACTCAGGAAAAAAAAAGAAGTTGGAAAACCTTTATCATCCACTTTGATAATTCCCTGAGTCACACTCCACCTCACAACATGACACGGCGATTCGTTCCATCCACTTGAATCTGCTGCGCTGCGAGCGGGCGGCCTGATGCTGCGAGCGGTCGTCTGATGCTGCGAGCGGTCGTCTGATGCTGCGAGCGGGCGGCCTGATGCTGCGAGCGGGCGGCCTGATGCTGCGAGCGGGCGGTCTGATGCTGCGAGCGGTCGTCTGATGCTGCGAGTGGTCATCTGATGCTGCGAGCGGGCGGCCTGATGCTGCGAGCGGGCGGCCTGATGCTGCGAGCGGGCGGTCTGATGCTGCGAGCGGTCGTCTGATGCTGCGAGTGGTCATCTGATGCTGCGAGCGGGCGGCCTGATGCTGCGAGCGGGCGGTCTGATGCTGCGAGCGGGCGGTCTGATGCTGCGAGCGGGCGGCCTGATGCTGCGAGCGGGCGGTCTGATGCTGCGAGCGGTCGTCTGATGCTGCGAGCGGGCGGCCTGATGCTGCGAGCGGGCGGCCTGATGCTGCGAGCGGTCGTCTGATGCTGCGAGCGGTTGTCTGATGCCGCGAGTGGGCGGCCTGATGCTGCGCTGTGATTAAAAACGCCGGCTGAGAGTCAGAGGATGTCGCCGTAAACATCTGCGGCACACATGCAGGCACAAACACAACCCCGAGCACATGCACTCAGTCCATTACGCTGGAGGGATGATAGGTTTACACACATCATATCTTCTCCTTTAGAGGCTGTTTCCTGTAACCTTGAACCGCTGCAGTCGGCCTATTGTCCGTTCTTCAGCCTCCGTCCAGGACACACTCATGTATGACGCTAAAGTAAAGCTGCTCACTACAAACAGTGATTCATTCCTTTAAACTTCCTCTCAGTTTGGTTTTCTTTTTAATCAATCTCTGCTGACCCTCCTTTAAAGGAGAAGGCTAACAGTGATGTATGAGCGTCTGCAGGCTGCACTCGCTCCGATAATGACTTGTGCATGGTGTCGTGAGGCGATGGGGCAATGGGGAAACCTGCAAACACACCAAACCAACACCAACACCAACATCAACACCAACATCAACACCAACATCAGCTCTGTCACAGAGGCTCCTCTTACCATTCCTGCCACAACAACACTACTACTACAATACTACTCAGAGCTCAGCGTGGTGAAGCTCAGGGACTTGACTGGAGCAGCAGCTCAGCAGGATGGAAGAAATCAATACAGCAAAGATGAAGAAAAGAACTTAAAGATGGAAGTCACCAAAGAGAACGTGTGTGGATGTGTCAGGTCCTTCAGCGGGAGTTTTCCTACACATCTCTCCGCCCACATCTTCCACATCTTCCACAGCCCACACACGTTACACAAGCTCTCTCTCTCGCACACAAACACAGTTACACAACCCGTAACAGGACGAGAAAGACCCAAACGCTCTCCTTTAGTTTCTGAATTAAAGAAGGGATTTAGTAGCTATCTAATATTAGACTTAAAGATCCCGACACACGGAGCCGTCGGGCGGCCGGTGGACAGTATGGGGCCACCGGGGAGCGTCTCTCGGTAGGGATGATAATAATTAACCGTTTAACCGACATTAGGCATTTTAACCGATTAACGCTATCGCTTAAAAGAAATGTTAATAATTCATTAAAAAGCTGAGATAAACTCGCCACTTTAAGGAGAAAAGCTGCTCCACCTTAAGAGTCCACCTTAAGAGAGCCAGCGTTACAGACACAGACTGTGGTTTCTACACAGAGTTTGGTCCACTCTCTGGACAGATGTGATGGACTATCGTAGTCTACGATGCTGCGTTCACTGTCTCCAGTTCACCGTCCGGGAGCGTTAACTTAGCAGCTACGATGCTGCGTTCACTGTCTCCAGTTCGCCGTCCGGGAGCGTTAACTTAGCAGCTACGATGCTGCGTTCACTGTCTCCAGTTCGCCGTCCGGGAGCGTTAACTTAGCAGCTACGATGCTGCATTCACTGTCTCCAGTTCGCCGTCCGGGAGCGTTAACTTAGCAGCTACGATGCTGCGTTCACTGTCTCCAGTGTCTTCACACAGCTCACAAGTCCTCCAGCGGTTACGTTAATCAGAGGAGGAACGGCTGCTTGTAAACTGGAATATTAGTGGAACATTAATCTTCATTAGACATCTAAACAGTTTATTAGGAATTAGGGCTGTCAGCGTTAACACGTTAATAACACTTAAACACAGAATCATTTTAACGCCACTCTTTAACACAATCAATACTTCGGGAGTTGTGTTCAGTTTTAAAGCTAGAGTGAAGATACTGGTATCATATGAATCTAGAAAACTGAATGAATCCATCAGTGCCAACCAGGTCAGACTAGCTGGTCATGAAAAAAACAAACTGTCATGTCCACTTTCAAAGGGGTCCCTTGACCTCTGACCTCCAGATCAATGAATGTAAATGGGTTCTATGGGTACCAAAGAGTCTCCCCTGAAAAACATCTGAAAAATATTAAAAAAAAGTCTGAAAAATGTCTAAAATATGTCTGAAAATATCTGAACATTTTTTGAAAATAATGTCTGAAAAATATTTTTATAAAAGTCTTAAATTGTCCAAAAAAGTAAAAAAAAATAAATATAAAAAATATATAAAAAATGTCCGAAAAAAGTCTGAAAAATATTTTTAAAAAGTCTGAAAAAAGTTAAAAAAGCCCCTTGACCTCTGACCTCCAGATGTGTGAATGTAAATGGGTTCTATGGGTACCCACGAGTCTCCCCTTTACAGACATGCCCACTTTATGATCATCACATGCAGTTTGGGGCAAGTCATAGTCAAGTCAGCACACTGACACACTGACAGCTGTTGTTGCCTGTTGGGCTGCAGTTTGCCATGTTATGATTGGAGTATATGGTTTCTCATAGACTTCTATAGAACCGGAGGAGTCGCCCCCTGCTGGCTGGTAGACAGAATGCAGGTTTAAGGCACTTCAGCATTGGCTTCACTTTTCAGTGAACCAGAGGTTAGCGTCTGATTGGTTGAGCGGTTTAGGGTTTAAGCTCAGCACTAACAACGTTAACCATAACGTGTCCGTCAGTAGATTCTGACCCCCTCTCAGCTCCTTCAGCGCTGACGGCCTCTAGCTGAAGCTCCTTTGTTTAAATAAGAAGAGCGTTTATCTGTGAGCGCCGGTGTTTTGTTTCTATTGATCCTTGCCACTACTGTGCACCCGATACATCATTTAAGATTTGGAGCTGTGAACGCTGCTACTTCCCACAATAACACCCAGACATCCGTAGGATAAGTAGATGCTGGTGGACCAGCTCTGAATATCAAGTGATGAGCTGGCCCAGATGAATGGGATGATAGGAGGGAGTTGGTTGTGGCCTCATGTAACACAGGAGACGAAGAGGATTAAGCACCAAGTACCAACAGACCGTTTACTCTCCTGCAGCTTGTTTGTGGATTTCACTCCTGAGGCTCATTCAGAGAGAACTCAGAGATACTAAGAAGGGTTGTCAAGGTCGAGGCTCCAGTGTTAAACGGCAGACTGTCTTCCTGTTAGACGCTCCGCTCGGTGTCTGAAGGTCAGCAGAATCTCTCTGAAGTGTACTTGAACCTCCGTGTTCGCCTCCGGCTGGAGCTGGAAGGTGTTGCAGCTACAGACGTGTGGTTTCTCTTTTTTCTTTGGACTTCAGGTTCTCCTCGTAGTTTTAAATCCATTACATTTAGGGCTGCTCGATTATGGCAAAAATCAGAATCGGGATTATTTTAGGTTAATATTGAGTCACAATAATTGAACATGATTATTCATAGACTTTGGAAACATCATGCATTTAGAAAGAACATTTAGTAGCCTTCCTTTTAGAGTGAAATGCATCAAACCATGAGCACTGATCTAGATCTATGAAGAAACAAGTTCATCACAAACACATTGGTTGTATAGATATGAACGGTGATGACACGGCAAAACTAGATCTATCGCCTCGATGTTGTCTGCCTACCGCCAACCTGTCAAGTTTCAGTTTATATCCATTTCATCATTTCATCATTTCATCCTGTTAGACATTTCTGTGAAATGATCATAATTAGCGTATGATGTATTAAGTTGTGTGAGGTCACAGTCTAATCAGTTCATCCTCCAGTCCAGCTGGATGTTCTCTCAGGGCATTCCTGAGATATCACGTTCACGAGAACGAACCGGACGGACAACCTGAAAACATGTCGCTGGGTTCATACCGGGTCCACACGACACCAGAATCAGCTGGGTTCTGGTGTCGTGTGGACCCGGTATGAATCAGCTGGGTTCTGGTGTAGGGTGGACCCGGTATGAATCAGCTGGTTCTGGTGTAGTGTGGACCCGGTATGAACCCAGCTGGGTTCTGGTGTCGTGTGGACCCGGTATGAACCCAGCTGGGTTCTGGTGTAGGGTGGACCCGGTATGAATCAGCTGGTTCTGGTGTCGTGTGGACCCGGTATGAACCCAGCTGGGTTCTGGTGTAGTGTGGACCCGGTATGAATCAGCTGGTTCTGGTGTAGGGTGGACCCGGTATGACAGGAGGCAGAGGTATTCACAGGTAAGTCAGAAGAAGACGTTATCTATTCTGCCCGGCAACAACGATTCTCTGCTGCTCAGCTCTCGGTCACGGAGACGTGAACATGGACGAGTGTATGTGAGTGTGTGTGTGTGTGTGTGTGTGTTTGTGTGTGTGTGTGTGTGTGTGTGTATGTGTGTTTGTGTGTGTGTGTAAGCATGCAGCTATATGTGTGTACAGCAATCACACATGTGTGTGTGCGTTCCTGACACCGTGTGAGGTTGTTCCTCTGTCAGAGTAGCGTTCAGGGTGGGGGGGGGTAACCCCTCACTCCCCCTCACTCCCCCTCTCTCCCCCTCTCTCTCTCCCTCTCTCCCCCTCTCTCCCCCTCTCTCTCTCTCTCTCTCTCTCTCTCCCTCTCTCCCCCTCTCTCTCTCTCTCTCTCTCTCCCTCTCTCCCTCTCCCCCCCCCTCTCTCACTCTCCCACTCTCCCCCTCACTCCCCCTCTCTCCCCCTCTCTCTCCCCCTCTCTCTGTGTCTCTCTCTGTCTCTCTCTCTCTGTGTCTCTCTCTGTCTCTCTCTCTCTGTGTCTCTCTCTGTCTCTCTCTCTCTGTGTCTCTCTCTGTCTCTCCCTCTCTCTCTCTCTCTCTCTCTCTCTCTCTCTCTCTCTGTCTCTCTGTGTCTCTCTCTGTCTCTCTCTCTCTCTCTCTCTCTCTCTGTCTCTCTGTGTCTCTCTCTGTCTCTCTCTGTCTCTCTCTCTGTCTCTCTCTGTGTCTCTCTCTGTCTCTCTCTGTCTCTCTCTCTCTCTCTCTCTCTGTCTCTCTGTGTCTCTCGGTGTCTCTCTCTGTCTCTCTCTGTCTCTCTCTCTCTCTCTCTCTCTCTCTCTCTCTCTCTGTCTCTCTGTGTCTCTCTGTCTCTCTCTCTCTCTCTCTGTGTCTCTCTGTGTCTCTCTCTGTGTCTCTCTGTGTCTCTCTCTGTCTCTCTCTGTCTCTCTCTCTGTCTCTCTCTCTCTCTCTCTGTCTCTCTGTGTCTCTCTCTGTCTCTCTCTCTCTCTCTCTCTGTCTCTCTGTGTCTCTCTCTGTCTCTCTCTGTCTCTCTCTCTCTCTCTCTCTCTCTGTCTCTCTGTGTCTCTCTCTCTCTCTCTCTCTCTCTCTCTCTCTCTCTCTCTCTCTCTCTCTCTCTCTCTCTGTCTCTCTCTCTCTGTCTCTCTGTGTCTCTCTCTCTGTCTCTCTCTCTATAGAGTACGGTCTTGACCTGGTCTTTATGAAAAGCCTCTCCAGATATCTTCGGTTATGATTTGAGGCTGTATATAGATAGATGTAATGTAGTGTTTGAGGCTATACAGACAGATGTAGTTGAGTGTTTGAGGCTATATAGATAGATGTAATGTAGTGTTTGAGGCTGTATACAGACAGATGTAGTTGAGTGTTTGAGGCTGTATACAGACAGATGTAATGTAGTGTTTGAGGCTGTATAGATAGATGTAATGTAGTGTTTGAGGCTGTATAGATAGATGTAATGTAGTGTTTGAGGCTGTATACAGACAGATGTAATGTAGTGTTTGAGGCTGTATACAGACAGATGTAATGTAGTGTTTGAGGCTGTATATAGATAGATGTAATGTAGTGTTTGAGGCTGTATAGATAGATGTAATGTAGTGTTTGAGGCTGTATATAGATAGATGTAATGTAGTGTTTGAGGCTGTATAGATAGATGTAATGTAGTGTTTGAGGCTGTATATAGACAGATGTAGTTGAGTGTTTGAGGCTGTATACAGACAGATGTAGTTGAGTGTTTGAGGCTGTATACAGACAGATGTAATGTAGTGTTTGAGGCTGTATATAGATAGATGTAATGTAGTGTTTGTGGCTGTATATAGATAGATGTAATGTAGTGTTTGAGGCTGTATACAGACAGATGTAATGTAGTGTTTGAGGCTGTATACAGACAGATGTAATGTAGTGTTTGTGGCTGTATAGATAGATGTAATGTAGTGTTTGAGGCTGTATATAGATAGATGTAATGTAGTGTTTGAGGCTGTATATAGATAGATGTAATGTAGTGTTTGAGGCTGTATAGATAGATGTAATGTAGTGTTTGTGGCTGTATAGATAGATGTAATGTAGTGTTTGAGGCTGTATACAGACAGATGTAATGTAGTGTTTGTGGCTGTATATAGATAGATGTAATGTAGTGTTTGAGGCTGTATATAGATAGATGTAATGTAGTGTTTGAGGCTGTATATAGATAGATGTAATGTAGTGTTTGAGGCTATACAGACAGATGTAGTTGAGTGTTTGAGGCTATATAGATAGATGTAATGTAGTGTTTGAGGCTGTATACAGACAGATGTAGTTGAGTGTTTGAGGCTGTATACAGACAGATGTAATGTAGTGTTTGAGGCTGTATAGATAGATGTAATGTAGTGTTTGAGGCTGTATAGATAGATGTAATGTAGTGTTTGAGGCTGTATACAGACAGATGTAATGTAGTGTTTGAGGCTGTATAGATAGATGTAATGTAGTGTTTGAGGCTGTATATAGACAGATGTAGTTGAGTGTTTGAGGCTGTATACAGACAGATGTAGTTGAGTGTTTGAGGCTGTATACAGACAGATGTAATGTAGTGTTTGAGGCTGTATATAGATAGATGTAATGTAGTGTTTGTGGCTGTATATAGATAGATGTAATGTAGTGTTTGAGGCTGTATACAGACAGATGTAATGTAGTGTTTGAGGCTGTATACAGACAGATGTAATGTAGTGTTTGTGGCTGTATAGATAGATGTAATGTAGTGTTTGAGGCTGTATATAGATAGATGTAATGTAGTGTTTGAGGCTGTATATAGATAGATGTAATGTAGTGTTTGAGGCTGTATAGATAGATGTAATGTAGTGTTTGTGGCTGTATAGATAGATGTAATGTAGTGTTTGAGGCTGTATACAGACAGATGTAATGTAGTGTTTGTGGCTGTATATAGATAGATGTAATGTAGTGTTTGAGGCTGTATATAGATAGATGTAATGTAGTGTTTGAGGCTGTATATAGATAGATGTAATGTAGTGTTTGAGGCTGTATATAGATAGATGTAATGTAGTGTTTGAGGCTGTATATAGATAGATGTAATGTAGTGTTTGAGGCTGTATAGATAGATGTAATGTAGTGTTTGTGGCTGTATAGATAGATGTAATGTAGTGTTTGTGGCTGTATAGATAGATGTAATGTAGTGTTTGTGGCTGTATAGATAGATGTAATGTAGTGTTTGTGGCTGTATAGATAGATGTAATGTAGTGTTTGAGGCTGTATACAGACAGATGTAATGTAGTGTTTGAGGCTGTATAGACAGATGTAATGTAGTGTTTGAGGCTGTATAGATAGATGTAATGTAGTGTTTGAGGCTGTATATAGATAGATGTAATGTAGTGTTTGAGGCTGTATATAGATAGATGTAATGTAGTGTTTGAGGCTGTATAGACAGATGTAATGTAGTGTTTGAGGCTGTATAGATAGATGTAATGTAGTGTTTGAGGCTGTATACAGACAGATGTAATGTAGTGTTTGAGGCTGTATATAGATAGATGTAATGTAGTGTTTGAGGCTGTATACAGACAGATGTAATGTAGTGTTTGAGGCTGTATACAGACAGATGTAGTTGAGTGTTTGAGGCTGTATAGATAGATGTAATGTAGTGTTTGTGGCCGTATATAGATAGATGTAATGTAGTGTTTGAGGCTATATAGATAGATGTAATGTAGTGTTTGAGGCTGTATAGATAGATGTAGTTGAGTGTTTGTAACCTGAATGAAGGAATGTGTTTTATCTGTATTGAACAGCTCAAGCTGAGGAAACACAGACAGTCACTGGTTAGAGCTGGTTTTAGCTTATTCTTCTCAGGTCCTGTTGAATCAGGATATCTCAAGCCTTGGGTCTGGAATGGCTGAGATCTCAGTTCAATGTTCTTCAATGATCAATTTTAACGGTGTCAGAAAGTCAACAGGTTATTCAGGTTAATCTCTTGATGCTGCAAGAAGCAGAGTTTTATTGTGTTTCAATATCAGCAGACAAAAACACAACCCAACCCGAGCCGTTCCGGACGCGACTGTCCGCGGGCTTTACATCACAACCCTCTATACTAGATCAAAGAACTCATCCCTCCTTTTTACTATCATTTATCTTCGTATCCTCCACTTCTACTGGTCTCTGTCAACATCTACCATACATCTGCTCTAGGTGCCCCCCCACATCCATTATGTCAGAGACAGATTCCCTGTTCTGGGCTCTTCAGTGGCAGCCTTGTCCACGCAGCTGAGAGGTGATCTGGAGTTCGTTTGCATTACATCACTTAGAGCTGTGAGTTACAGCACTGGGGCTCTAATGAAAATACAGCAGCACTATGATTGTATGCTGTTTCAGTAATAAACACAGGGTTATAGCATTAATACTTTATCATTGTTTATCACATTATTATATAGTTAAAAAGGGATTACTTCTACAGGAGGAAGTACTGGAGATTCATCATGAGCCACCGTTACTGAACAGACAAAGAAACCAACAGCACCAGCAATAACTACAAAGTCATTGACAAAAGAACCAAGTCAGAAAAGAGGGTCACGTCCGTCCCCCCCTTAATCAGCCCGTTGACTTCATTGCACCGACTACAGCTGCTATGCTGTGCGGCTGTACGAGTAGCCAGTGAATGGAAACAAGAAATAAATGACAAAAACGGATTAAAGTAGGTTACAGCATACTTCCTTCTTCTTCTTTCTTCCACTCCAATTAAAGTCTGCACTTTACACAGACATCTCTACCTCCCTGTCTCTTTTGTTCCATCGCTCTCCCTGAGAGTCATTAGATGAGCCACCCACTACCAAACTAGAAAGAGAAGTCTATTTATTGATGGGAGTATGAGAACAGGCCTGTGTATGAAGGCAAGAGACGACTGCCTCTCTATCCTGGTGAATCAATCAATCAGGTGAAAGTAGAGCGTTGCTCTAGAGGAGCTTCTCAGATGCAACAGTTTGGACCTGATCCGACACCGGCCCGTGGAAAACCTACCTGAACATGATGCTGAGCTTCAATCAACTTCTAGAAAAGAGGCCAGATCTGAAAGGGACCGGAGGATGTTCTTGACCTTTCAGAGGTCTTTCTCTCAATCTCAATACGTAGCTGTCGGTCTCAGAGGCCCATCCATCCGTCCATCCATCCATTCATCCATCCGTCCGTCCGTCCGTCCGTCCGTCCGTCCGTCCGTCCGTCCGTCCATCCATCCATCCATCCATACATCCATACATCCATCCATCCATCCATCCATCCATCCATCCATCCATCATTTTAGCCACTGCAACCTGGACCCAGATAAGCGTCAGTCTAAGGTGCCAGACACACCGCAAAGACTACAGCCGACGGCCGACTACCACGTACGTTCTGCTCCTGCTGAGAGGAAATAACTCTCCACACCAGCAGGGGGCGGTAGTCTGTATTCATCATTCAAAAAGAGAAACAGGAAGACGGAGGACGGAGGATATACAAGCCGTTGTTATGATGCGTACATGAAACAAAGCGGCGTCTGCCGACTGTTTTCTCACCACTCTCACTCACCACTGAGCTTCATTCCAGATGTTCATGTTGCTGTGTAAATATCCGTGTGTCTGAACGATCAGATGAGATGAAGATGAAACATGAGAAGAGTCTTCTGTGTTTGTCCTCTTGACTTCACTCGTCGGCTTTCCTCACGTCTGTTTCTCTTCTGGTGCGCTGATTGGTTGAAGCTGAACAGCCAATCAGAGTGATTTCTCTCAGCGACGGGCACCTTTGCAGATTCAACATGCTGAATCGGCTGAAAAAACTCTGACATGGGCCGGCGGTGCTGGACACACCGAAAAAACTAGACGCTCACAGACGACCCCAAACTGTCCGACGGCCGATCGGCTTGGTGTGTCAGGACTTTAAGGAAGTTAGCCCAGATGTCCCTCCGTCCTCCGTGGGATGAATATACAAATTACAGTGCATCACTTTTGGTAGGTACAGCTGTGAACGGTGTATGAGAACAGCCTGCTCAGGGATGCTGGTACGACACCAGTATCAGGCTGTTTGCTGTTTGCCGGTCCGGCATCAGAGAGGGAAGCTCCTGAATCACAAATGTAATCACAGAAAGGAGACTGCATGTAGGAGCCGACTGGAGAGAAAGGTGAATGTAGTTTGTTTGTTGAATACATAATTCAAGACGAAGCGTGTCAGACAGTCAGACAGTGTAAGTCAAGAGGGGGGGGGTATGGCATGTTGAAGAAAACTCTTTTCATCCAGGAAGATGAAGATGAAGATGTGGGTAAGAGAGAGACAGAATAGCAGATGAGAACAGCAGGAAGATGTCGTCCCCCCAGAGACGCTAATGGAAGATAAAACACCTCCGTTGGCCTTTCTCATAAAAAGGAGGACGATTCATTATGCATGTTTGTGTTTCTCGCTCCGCGTTCCCCCCCCTCGCCAAATGCGACGAGAAATTTCACACGGGACGAGAGGAGAGCGTTTTAATTGGCAGTGAGGGGGCATTGTGGGTAATTCTCTTTACACTGGTACTTAAGTGGATTATTGAGGAGTCGGAGAGCACAAAGCAACAGGAAGTGAACGAGAGGAGACAGAAAGAGATATGCTGCTGTTGTTGTCTCTCTGGAAGCTCTCCAGTTTGGTGCCGGTTTGGCCTACATACAAACGCTGAGCCTTCCCTGAGAAGAAAAACACACAAACGTCGGAAAAGTGATGTTTTAAATGAAACCAGGTCAGAGTCAGACACTTCACTGGTTCATAAACACGTATGTAGACTGAGCTGCTGTGAAGAATCCTTCCACTGGAAATACTGGTGCACCCCGAGTCAACGCCAGCTTCCCCTCTGACTTCCAGCACAATGCTCTTTGCTGCTTTATTTACAATTAAAATTAAAATAATTAGAACAGCATGACACATTTTGAGGTTAGTCTGGATTTCATCAGACGGTGGCACACAGAGCAGCATCCACGCTATTGTCTTCTCCAATATGCAGGGTGTCATCTCAGATCTCAGATCCAGAGTGAGCGGTCTGGACGGAGCCCTGATGGAGACGGCAGCCTATCTGGGTTAGACCCAGAGCTCAGCGAGCAGCTATTAGGTTGCCTTTAATAATAAATGTCCAGTAGGATTGAGGTTGAGCGTCTAGGAGGGGCTGTGAAAATACCCGGGAGCGTGTTGGTCGGTGAGCGGTGCGATCCCCACCGTGCTTATTACCCTCATTACACCCAGTGAAACCGCTAACGGCGACGTAGTGAGCATCGAGGCTGAGCTGGAGGAAAAGCAGCGAGAAGGTGTCATTCATGTCTGGATGAGGTGTTATCTGAGAGAAGGAAGTCTTGATCAGGCTCAGCTTATTGCATATTTTGAGTCTATTGTAGGAGAGAGTCAATAAAGAGCATGGCGTGGTGATTGTAATATAATATCACAGTTGATTAATAAATAAAGGATGGACTGTGTAGTGCACATGGAGCGTTCTGAGAGGTGCTGGCCTGGAGCTGGAAACAGAAATAAACCTCCAGAGACACTCTGACCTCTTTCTGCTGCTCCTGTGAAGTACGATGGAAAGAGTGACGGAGGGAGATACAGAACAGGGTTTCCCACTGATAACCCAGTATGGAGCCCCATTGGATCTCATTCTAACAGCCTTCGTGTACGTTCTATGAGTCTGAGCTGGATCATCTGAAATGTTCTCTTTTTATGTAGGACGGGGGGGGGGACATTAATGAACACTGGGACAACTGCCTTTGTAGATTTCTTTTTTAATCAAAAAACAAAACAAAACATTTAGACAAAAAGTTAATTTGAAATGATTAATTTATATAAAATTCTGAATAATGATATATTCATATAGATTTGGATGGCTGTTTTGATGGTTACTCATGTGTCACGTGTCTAAGAAATCCAAAACTGAAGGTGTTGCTATATCAGGGCTCGACATTAACGCTTGCCAGCTTGCCCGGGGCAAGTAAACTCTGTGTTCGGGCAAGTGCCTTCAGGACTGAACGGGTTTATTTGAACCCAAACCACCATCTTTTCCTAAACCCAACCCAGTAGGTTTGTTTCCTAAACCTGCCAGAAAGGACTTTCTGTCAGAAATCCCTGAAAACAAACTTCTTCCATGTAAATAAGGCAGCTAACAGCTAACGGTAACGGATGTTCCATTGGGTTACATTATGGTGCGTTCAATCTCTGCTCAGTAAAAATGAGCATTAGGATAAGGTAAATTACAACGTTATCATGATGTGTTCAAATGTAATCTCGTTAAATGTAGTTTTTGTTTTGTTTACTTTCTGAATGAAGTGTTTTACGACGATCAGCGAGGTAAAATGACTGTTTCTGTCTATGGAGTCTGGTGGCTTTGAGGAGAGCATATTAATTGTATGTTTTGTATGTTAAAAAATTATAATAATTGCTTAAATCCCTGTTGATTTTATTTATTTTTTAATAGGCCAACATTTTCCATTTCGGACGAAAGTAAGTTTGGCTATCTGGCAAGAAAAACACATCTCACCTACTTAACCAAAAGGCTTAAAGTCGAGCCCTGCTATATTATATTATATCATATTATATCATATTATATCATATTATATTATATCATATCATATCATATTATATTATATTATATTATTTTATATCATATCATATCATATCATATCATATCATATTATATTATATTATATCATATCATATCATATCATATCATATTATATCATATTATATCATATTATATTATATTATATCATATCATATTATATTATATTATATTATATTATATTATATTATATGATATGATATGATATGATATTATATCATATTATATTATATTATATCATATTATATTATATTATATTATATCATATTATATTATATTATATTATATCATATTATATTATATTATATTATATTATATCATATCATATCATAATATATTATATTATATTATATATTATATCATATCATATTATATTATATTATATTATATTATATTATATTGCTTTTAATATATTATATTATATTATATCATATTATAATATATTATATTATATTATATCATATCATATTATATTATATTATATTATATCATATTATATTATATTATATTATATTATATTATATCATATTATATTATATTATATCATATCATATCATATTATATTATATTATATTATATTATATAATATTATATTATATTATATCATATTATATTATATTATATTATATTATATTATATTATATCATATTATATTATATTATATTATATCATATTAAAATATATTATATTATATTATATTATATCATATTATATTATATTATATTATATTATATTATAATATATTATATTATATTATAATATATTATATTATATTATAATATATTATATTATATCATAGTATATTATATTATATTATATTATATCATATTATATTATATTATATTATATTATATCATATCATATTATATTATATTATATCATATTATATCATATTATATCATATTATATCATATTATATTATATTATATTATATTATATTATATTATAATATATTATATTATATTATATCATATCATATTATATTATAATATATTATATTATATCATATTATATTATATTATATTATATTATGTTGGCAGAGATGATAAGATGTGAGCCCTATGAACTGCTGCTGAGCGGTGACCTAGAGAAGCCGGCTCACACATTCACTGAAACTGATTTTGAACGACTGATGGAGACAGAAACGTTTTTCTGAAATGTTCAGTTGTCTGATCCATTTCTGAGTATTGTTGTGTAAAGTTTATTTCTAGCAGCATCTGAGCATTTATAAATATTCTGTGTGTTTTATGGTTGTACAGTTTAAAGGCTTTTACACACCGGGGGCGTTTTTTCCATGCGATTCATTTCTTTATAATATTGCTTCAAACTCGTCAGATGTCTTCCGTGTTTTAGTTCTGAGAGCAGGTACATTTCCACAACAATAATCGGATTGGTCAAGACTTGCCTATCGTCAACCTATCGTCTGCTGATTCTACCGCTCCTCTCCCAGCTGGCTCTGATGCCTCAGCCCCAGCACATGGACGTAAAGAAGATTGTACTGGCAACAACAGATCTGCAACATCTTGATGCTCACATTAAAGGAGCTGAGTTTCCTCACTAAGCTTCTGCTCTGTCTCTTCCTGTAAACAGCCTCCGTTACATTTCCAGTCCAGTCTGTTATCAAGATGAACTCCAAGGTACCTGTTCTTATCCACCACCTCCATCATCTCTACCACGATGGTGATGGGATCAGCAGCAGTCCTTGTTCTCCTCAAGTCTACCACAAACTGGCTTATTACTGCAGACTGACCACAGCAGACTGACCACAGACTGACCACAGACTGACCACAGCAGACTGACCACCAGCTGGCTTATTACTGCAGACTGACCACAGTAGACTGACCACAGACTGACCACAGACTGACCACAGCAGACTGACCACCAGCTGGCTTATTACTGCAGACTGACCACAGTAGACTGACCACAGCAGACTGACCACAGACTGACCACAGCAGACTGACCACAGCAGACTGACCACAGACTGACCACAGCAGACTGACCACCAGCTGGCTTATTACTGCAGACTGACCACAGCAGACTGACCACAGACTGACCACAGCAGACTGACCACAGCAGACTGACCACAGACTGACCACAGCAGACTGACCACCAGCTGGCTTATTACTGCAGACTGACCACAGTAGACTGACCACAGCAGACTGACCACATTACACTGACCACAGTAGACTGACCACCAGCTGGCTTATTACTGCAGACTGACCATAGCAGACTGACCACAGCAGACTGACCACAGTAGACTGACCACAGTAGACTGACCACCAGCTGGCTTATTACTGCAGACTGACCATCAGCTAGCTTATTACTGCAGACTGACCACCAGCTGGCTTATTACTGCAGACTGACCACCAGCTGGCTTATTACTGCAGACTGACCATAGCAGACTGACCACAGTAGACTGACCACATTACACTGACCACAGTAGACTGACCACCAGCTGGCTTATTACTGCAGACTGACCATAGCAGACTGACCATAGCAGACTGACCACAGCAGACTGACCACAGTAGACTGACCACAGTAGACTGACCACAGTAGACTGACCACCAGCTGGCTTATTACTGCAGACTGACCATCAGCTAGCTTATTACTGCAGACTGACCACCAGCTGGCTTATTACTGCAGACTGACCATAGCAGACTGACCACAGCAGACTGACCACAGTAGACTGACCACAGTAGACTGACCACATTACACTGACCACAGTAGACTGACCACCAGCTGGCTTATTACTGCAGACTGACCATAGCAGACTGACCACAGCAGACTGACCACAGTAGACTGACCACAGTAGACTGACCACCAGCTGGCTTATTACTGCAGACTGACCATAGCAGACTGACCACAGCAGACTGACCACAAACTGACCACAGCAGACTGACCACCAGCTGGCTTATTACTGCAGACTGACCACCAGCTGGCTTATTACTGCAGACTGACCACAGCAGACTGACCACAAACTGACCACAGCAGACTGACCACCAGCTGGCTTATTACTGCAGACTGACCACAGTAGACTGACCACAGTAGACTGACCACAGTAGACTGACCACCAGCTGGCTTATTACTGCAGACTGACCACCAGCTGGCTTATTACTGCAGACTGACCATCAGCTAGCTTATTACTGCAGAATGACCACCAGCTGGCTTATTACTGCAGACTGACCACAGTAGACTGACCACAGTAGACTGACCACCAGCTGGCTTATTACTGCAGACTGACCATAGCAGACTGACCACAGCAGACTGACCACAGTAGACTGACCACAGTAGACTGACCACCAGCTGGCTTATTACTGCAGACTGACCATAGCAGACTGACCACAGCAGACTGACCACAGCAGACTGACCACAGCAGACTGACCACAAACTGACCACAGCAGACTGACCACCAGCTGGCTTATTACTGCAGACTGACCACAGTAGACTGACCACAGCAGACTGACCACAAACTGACCACAGCAGACTGACCACAGCAGACTGACCACAAACTGACCACAGCAGACTGACCACAGCAGACTGACCACAGCAGACTGACCACCAGCTGGCTTATTACTGCAGACTGACCACAGCAGACTGACCACAGCAGACTGACCATAGCAGACTGACCACAGCAGACTGACCACAGCAGACTGACCATAGCAGACTGACCACAGCAGACTGACCACAGCAGACTGACCACAGTAGACTGACCACATTAGACTGACCACAGTAGACCGACCACCAGCTGGCTTATTACTGCAGACTGACCACCGCCTTCTGAAGCTTTGATTGGTTGGGCGTGATACTGTCAGCTGCCAGAGCTTTCAGACATTAAATACACTCTGGTCTCTCCTCATCTCTCAGCGCCTTCACTGTGAACCCAACAGTAAGATACTCTCCGTCATAGCTTCTTCTCCACTCGTTGTTTGGTTGATTCCCGTCAGCTGAGCACGTTGTCTCGTTCATCTCGGAAGAATCGCCTCTTTTTCTTTTTGTCCCAGTCAAATATCTGTCCATTTGTGTCTGAATGAAGCTCGTGGAGGTTTGTTAGTTTACTGTACCGTTGTGAAAAAGATTTCAACGTCAAAACATTACTTCCACATCTATTTTCCCCCGGTCACTCGCGCCCCACCTGTCACGCCTGGTGAGCCACACACTTTGACAACCGCTGTCCTAACCTAACGTAGTAGTTTGGTTTCAATTCACGACATTAACAATGTGTTTAACACTGCGACCGTTTCACAACGTGCGCCTGTTGCTGCTACTCTCCAGCTGTCAAACATGCCGTCATTGGTGAACGAGCTGTTCTGTGGTTTAGGTGTGAGGGCGTGTTGGGATTACAGGAACGTACTTGAAGACCAGAAGAATTAAAGAAAGCCGCCGTAGTTGATGAGTTGGATTTGTTGCTGCTCTCAGAACAGAACACGTTATCCTCCCAGCAGTCCTGCAACACTACGTAGTAAAGAAGGACCGGCGTGACGGGATTACCCTCCTCACACATCAGACCACAAACAGCTCCTGTTTCACGTTTACACTGAATCACAACGGCCACCTGTCTGAAATGACAAGCTGTTTCTAGTCAGCATTATTCACAGAGGACAAAGACAGCTTTGAGATCCAACAGAGAGGAGACATGAAGCCACGCAGCAAAGAACAACAGCTCACATTCAAGGGCTTTCCACTTGGCCAGGTCTGTTTCCTTCTGATGTGGGTATAGAGACGGAGAGACGGAGAGAGGGAGAGACGGAGAGAGGGAGAGACGGAGAGACGGCGAGACGGAGAGACGGCGAGACGGAGAGAGGGAGAGAGGGAGAGGGACAGGAGAGGGACAGGAGAGGGACCGGAGAGGGACCGGAGAGGGACCGGAGACACTTGAAGCTCTTTCTCTGTAAAAAAGCTTTTTTATTCCCTCTTCTGAAACCTTCTTTGATCCTCCACAAATTGTCTTCCTTCATTAATCAAAACTTTGCTCTCGCTGTTTTGTTCTCGTCTGATGACCCTCTCAACGTCTCAGGGACGGATACGCTGATTACATGGGTGCTCGGGAGCACACACACACACACACACACACACACACACACACACACACACGCAACAGGGAATCTCAGCGTCACGGAACCCAGTTAACCACACAAGCTGTTTGGAGGTGTAGTGGTAACAGCGCTGTGGGAGTCTGGACTCCTGGACGCCACATGGCCCGAGGCCAGAACACAGTCGGACTGACAGGAGGAAGAAATGAATGGAAGGTTTGATGAATGGGAGGAATGTGGGTCCACACCACATGAGAAGCTGATTCTGGTCCTGATTCCTCCAGACGATCACCAGCAAAGCCCTGATTGATGGTTCTACAGATGATCATTCCAGATGTTCCTGTGGTGTGAGCTACGTTAACAGTGTTTTTTACATCCCCCGATCGATAGTTTACTGAGGCTTCTGATGATCAGCTGATGGTTTACTGAGGCTTCTGATGATCAGCTGATGGTTTACTGAGGCTGCTGATGATCAGCTGATGGTTTACTGAGGCTGCTGATGATCAGCTGATGGTTTACTGAGGCTTCTGATGATCAGCTGATGGTTTACTGAGGCTTCTGATGATCAGCTGATGGTTTACTGAGGCTTCTGATGATCAGCTGATGGTTTACTGAGGCTTCTGATGATCAGCTGATGGTTTACTGAGGCTGCTGATGATCAGCTGATGGTTTACTGAGGCTGCTGATGATCAGCTGATGGTTTACTGAGGCTTCTGATGATCAGCTGATGGTTTACTGAGGCTTCTGATGATCAGCTGATGGTTTACTGAGGCTGCTGTTGATCAGCTGATGGTTTACTGAGGCTGCTGTTGGCTGGATTGTTTCAGTAAATATCAGTATAAAACCTGTCTTCTGTTTAAAAAACACAAATGTCAGAAGAGCAAGTACTACTCCTCCATCTGTTAAGTGGTTCTGTCTGTAGTCTGAAGGAGCATCACTCAAAACAGTGAGGAGACACACGTCAGCTAAAAGCACAACATCACTCTATATTTCAGCTGCTTGGCAGTAATGTTAGCTGACCAGACGAAGGTCTCTCCATGAATCAATGCTGATCCTAGTGTTGGCTTTTCCCGCCTCAGCCTCCCGACCGCGGCCGGAGGGAACGGGGGAGACGCCGGAGTTTTGGTCGGAGACGATAACGTTTCTCTCTGCGGAGCCCCGTCACTTCACAAGACACGGGAAACCTCGGTTGGTCTGGAGGAGCTGCAGCAGTTATTTCTGCACAAACGTCCACTGAACATTCACTAGATATTCTCAGAGCTAAACTAACTCTTCTGCAGTGTGGAGTGAGCAGCATGCACGTGAGAGGTGGAGAGAGAGAGAGAGAAGGAGCGCGGTGTGTGAGTGAAGGGAAGCAGGCAGAGGAGACAAGGCAGCGGCCACACGCAACGCGCATATGCGAGCGCGCATGTGTTCCGACCCGGTACATTTATACGCTTAAAGAGTTACAAACTGTCCCTTTAACAAACATGCAGTACTTATTATCTTATTTTCATTCTTTTCAAAGTCTCCAGAATGCAGGAAACAAACCCCCCCCCACCTCCCTACTGTTTATGTCTCAAGGTGTGCAGGAGTGTCTGTGAGTTCTCCTCCTCCATCTCTCCTTGTTTTAAGGTTCTAAAACTCTCTGGTTGTCCTGCTCCCACCTCCACACTTTGTGTTCACTTCTCTCTCTCGCTTCCTGTGTTTCATTATTTATGTGCAAAGACATCATTTAAAATTAAGCTGAGTCCTAAATGGTGCACGGCACAGTCGGGTGTCCCGGTGTCTGAGGAACACTCTTTATCGTTGCATCCGGTCCGTCGTCTGAAGTGATTTACAGCCATTTTAACAAGGAAGAGAAGATCAGTTTCATCCACGTCCATGTATCCCAGGTCTTCCCCTGATAGCAGAGAGGGTTTAACTGTGAGCGTTAAAGCCGTCGGTCAGTGATGGGATGTAGAGAATGCTCAGGGTGGAGGGAGATGTGAATGAGGGGAGCAGGGGAAGACGCCACATTTCATCTGAATCAGAATCTTATCAGGGCTACGAGGAGCTCACCATGTGGAACCTAATTACAGCAATTTAAGAGGCGGCGAGTCGCCACGATGCTGCTCGGCACATCTCTGAGGCGGAGAGACAAAGCAGCTAATAAAGATACCTGTCGCCCAACGAGCATCCCAGACATGTTGAGTCAGACTAGAAGTGATTTAACTGTCTGTCACCGTCAGTCGGAGTAATAACTCTCTGAAAGGATTCAGTACACCGCTGCGTCGGTTCATCTGGAACCACAATCTACAGGAAACGGCTGAATACGTCCAGAAGGGTTCAACTATGGAGTCGGTCTAAACCAGAGGTCTGCAGCCTGCGGCTCAAAATTAGTGGAAATGAATAACTGTTTTTTGTTTACATTTTCATTTTTATTTATCATTGTTGTAGGTCTATGGTACGACGGTACGGCGGTACGACGGTACGACGGTACGACGGAGTATTAGGGCCACATTGAGGGAAAAAATTTAATCTGAGATTTAGAGAATAAAGTCAGAATATAAAGTAGTAATTTTACGTGTCATTTTTTTTTTCTCATAAAGTTATGACTTTATTCTCGTAATATTTTGACTTTATTGTGTAAATCTCAGATGTTTTTCCCTCAATGTGGCCCTAATACTCCGTAGTACATTGTCTCTTTGGCCCTCACTGCATTAGACTTATATACTATATACTTAGACTATAAACTGTGTTACCTTCATCACAATGATCACATGTTTTGCGGCTCCAGACAGATTATTATTATTTATTATTATTTTTGCCTAGAATGGTTCTTTTGATAGTAAAGGTTGCTGAGCCCTGATCTAAACCAAACAAATGAGAATGGAAATAATTTGATCTTTTATTTCTCCCGTTTTAAGTGTTCAAATGAAGCACTGCTGAGAGCAGCAGTGTTTTAGTAGGAGGCTGGGTGGTGGTGGTGACGGGGTATCCTGTCATCTTCCTCCTCCTGCTCTGATGTAGCTCGGATCCTCCGGCTCATACATCTCAATAAAGCACCTCGACAGCTTGTTCCAAGAGAGATTCCAGGAGATTTAATTATGCATGTATGAAATAAATAGGAGGCTATTTATGGTGACACGGTGACCTATTGATGGGCTCCGAGTTATTGGAAGAGAGCGAGGAAGAAGATAACCATTTTACTGCGTAATGGAAACTAGCAGAGAGAAATATGGACTCAGAGTGAGTCGACCACGACCTCTTAGCAGCGCAACACGTGGTGACGGCACCACAGAAACAATCTGACGTTAGGTTTAGTGATCAAACAGCTGATGGTGATCAAACAGCTGATAGTGATCAAACAGCCGTTAGTGATCAAACAGCTGATAGTGATCAAACAGCTGATGGTGATCAAACAGCTGATAGTGATCAAACAGCCGTTAGTGATCAAACAGCTGATAGTGATCAAACAGCTGATAGTGATCAAACAGCTGATAGTAATCCAGTAGTCCACCTACAGGGTTCATTTGGTTTCTTTCTATACATGAAAACATCTGGAACAACATGTTAAAACTACGTCAGACTAACGTTAGCTGAGTTTTGCTTTTTACTTTACACCCCTACATCACCCCAACATCACAACTACATCACCCCAAAACCCCCCTTCATCACCCCAACATCACCCCAACATCACCCCTACATCACCCCAACATCACCCCAATGCAGACTATCACTACAAACGTATCTGTGATACGTAAACGTCATTAACAATCCAGTTTGATTGTAGGGAACTTCATTTTGAGCAGACTCGGCTGCTGGGAGGTTCAGAGCAGCAGGAGAGCTGAGAAACCTGGAAAGTGTCTTTCAGGAGGTCCGTCAAGGTTCACCGTCCCCCTGAAACCATTCCCCACACTCTGCTCCCCAGAGTCCCCCGGGCTTAATTCAAAGCTCATCTCATTTCCACGGCTCTGTGATGTTGCTCCATCACAAGCTCCGGCTCCCCCCCCCCACCCAGAGTCTCCCACACAGGAACTCAAGTCTCCTTTCCATGGCAACCTGCTCTCCGAACACCTCAAAATAAATACGAGTCAGACGGGCGCAAGGACGCGCACAGAGACGCCAGTCAGATCAAAACACGACTTCCTGCTCTGTCGAAACTCCTCCGACATATCAAAGGCACAAGTAGCTGCTTTGAAGTTACTTTTAGATTGTAATCAGAAGCTCTCAGAGAGGAGAGGATTCGTCAGGTCAGTGTCAGAGGAGCTGATGTTAAACACGGCGAGGGTTAGAAACGCCGCCGCCGCCGAGCGAAGTGACAAATTAATGCGAGGGTCTGTAAACAGGCCGGAGTGATCGGGACTGATCAAAGAGCTGAGCTCATGCCAGTTAGCTGTATCAGCGGCATGCTGGGAAAAACATCAAGCATCCGTCTACATATGGCTTTTTAATATTTAATCAGACGGACTGCCGATAGAAAGAGATTCACATCTGAGAGGAGAAGCCAGCTGATATATGTGGGCTGCTCATTAATAATCCTTTTGTCAGAACTCAGATGACGGTACTGGTACTGGTACTGGTACTGGTACTGGTACTGGTACTGGTACTGGTACTGGTTCTGCTGAGATTAATCAGACCTCAGATGAAGGTACTACTGGTACTGGTACTGGTACTGGTACTGGTACTGGTACTGCTATTGGTTCTGCTGAGATTAATCAGACTTCAGATGATGGTACTGGTACTGGTACTGATACTGGTACTGGTACTGGTACTGGTACTGGTTCCGCTGAGATTAATGACACAACTTTGTCAGAAAGTGCATGTGAAGGCTGAAGTGGAATCCAGCGAGCGGGGCCGTGTGTCAACAGATATCTGCAGAGCCAGAGCTCTCAGCTCAGGAGGGCAAATCAATTACGGCTCTGAGGGACCGAAGACCTCCCGCCGCCCCCCGCCCAACCCTCCTCCGTATTCACTCCTTCATATCTGAGAGCTTCAGCCTTGCTGGAGTGAAAACAGGAACCACAGGGACATTCTTCTCCTCACTGGATTCAGACCAGTTTGATGTGTTCGAGGCGGCTGAGGAGAAACTGTCGGAGAGCTGAGAAGCCCCGGTCGTGTGTCGCGTCATTAAAAAGAGAGAAATCATTTAAGGAGCAACTTCTTCCTGCATGGTCGCAGACGGTTCGGAGAAATAATGAAGGGAAAAATATAATGCATGCATATGTAGATGTGCAATAATTAGCATATTTACTCTGACTCCTACGATGTGAAGGTCACAGTTTGGGAGGTGACTGTCAAAGAGTCACTATATGCTAAACAGTGGAATAATAAAACTGTGTTTCACTGACCCTCTATATATATTATCTATTAATATATATATATATATATATATATAACAGCTTCTTCTTCTTCTTCTTCTTCTGTGTTCACAGACACCTGCTTTGCTGGTGGACCCGATGATGCCGGTTGCTATGGATACCGTTCAATCATTGCAGGTCATGGCTCTCTGAGACATCTCTTGATGTCGGCGGGCGGTGGAGTAAAAATAGCAACGGTGAAATTAAACTTTCCGTAGGACTTCTTATCATAGATTCATAGTTTTATTTATTTGAAATCTGAAATCATTTGATTCAAAATCATATAGAAAAAAACTCCGAGGTGAAAATTGGTTTCACAAACACCATCTCAGCCCACTTTAAAAAGCTCAAAGGACAGAATAAAACTATTTTTTCAATCCACTTCTTACAGTAAACATTGGGACACTGCACTCACACATCTATCAGCTGAAGTTTGATCCATTATTTATTGATTTATTCCTTTTCCTTTTGTTCTTGTTGCTGGTTTCAGAGGTGCAGTGTGTACAGTAGGATCTGGCGTTGATGTTGCAGATTGCAACCACCTGAAACTTCTCCTCTGTGCCGAGCGTGAAGGAGAACTACGGTGGCTGACGCCAAAACGTCAAAATGCAAATGTCCTTATATAGATTAGTCTAAGTGTAGAAACACGGCGGCCGGTTCCGTGAAGAGAACCCGCTGCGTGTGTCTGGGTTCATAACATCACCCGGCGGCGAGCTGTATTCACATACAGTGCCATCACACTGACTGTATCTATCAGCCACACGTCGCTACTGCGGTATGAACCCAAAATAAACAGATTGTGCTGTGATTTAATATCAATAAACAGATCAAGAGGATGCCGAAATAACTACATAATGATGCCGATTAGTAAAAAGTCTGAATTCATGCTGTCAGGTTTGTTACCATGACGACAAGCAAACGACTTTTAAAATGCTTGTTTTCTGAATGGAGTTCAGTTTGATCAGAGCCAGGCTATGTCAGTGACAACAGGAGGAGAATCTCTTTCGCGACACCGCGTCACGTGAATTTCTCACTTGAGTTGAAATATTTCAACACCCGCGAACACGTGAAGGACACAAATTTTGTGTGTTTGCATCGTGTCATTTGTGTCGCAAATTCGCGTCTATTCCCCTTATTGCATTGACTTTGAATGTAATCACGTCATGTGAAAAGTTCACTTTGCGCTTGTGTGCACGTATCTTAAGGTTACGAAAACACAACGATTCTTATTTTCAGGTGATTACACACTAAAGAAAACTTAATCATTACTATTATATTCAATTTCCCCCCTCATGCTGCCCACTGTTCTTTTCTGTGAGCGGTATTCAATTAGAAAAATGTGGTGTAGCGTATTTCTAATCAATCAGGATCCAGCAGTATTGCGATCGGTTTGTAAATCCTAAACATGTCACTTACTGCTCCTTTAATGAGCCTTTTTCCAGCGGTCATGTGTCGAGTGTCACAGCAGCCACACTGCTTTACGCAGAACTGTACTGTGGAGTACATTACCAGCGCACAGGAGGCGGTTCAGTTCAGGTCAGCAGGTGGGTGATTGCTATTACAGACCCATATTCCAGCCTGCGAGCGCTTAAGCTGCCTAAACAGAAGAGGTTGAGTCGTGACTCGGCGCTCGAGGTGGGTTTCCCTCGTAATCCTGTCCTCCACGCGCTAAATGCCACGGGGCTCTCTTCCTCTCCCCGCCCAACGTCTGAAAATAGATCCTCGCCGTGGCTCTGATGTCATCTCAAGCACAGGAGAATAGAGCAGCACGGAGGGAACGGATCACCCAGCTGGATGTTTCCTCAGTACAGAGCATAAAGTACACTTCACGCTCTCCGTTGCCTTGGAAACCCGTCTGCCATTCAAAGAGGATCAATATACTTTCATAATTTCTGCAAACATTCTGACGTTGAGTAGAAATTAATGTGTCACCGTGCTCCATCACCGAGCAAATCAGAGTGGAGGCAGTCTGAAGTCATCCACGCCGATGCATGAATCAGGATATGAATATCTTATTAGGATACACCAGTTTTTGAAATATGCATGTGTCAAATTCAGTGAGATGAGAAGATCAACATCAATTTCACCTCTCTGTGTGTGTGTGTGTGTGTGTGTGTGTGTGTGTGTGTGTGTGAGTACTGTAGGTCTAGAATACACTTTTACACACTCACATCAACTCAACATTGACCTGGTTTCATATGGGACCTGAACAGCGGTTTCCTGGGTCTGTTCGACCCAACCATCCGCCCTGACCTCCTCCCTAAGCGAAGAATTTCTCCCTTTTTATACTACCTCAGTTGCTCTGACTGTCTGATAATGATGCCGGTGGGTTTACATTGGAGTTAATTGAAACTTGATAAAATCATCCTATACATACAGGTACATACATGAAATCTGACCTATGCATTTAACCCATCCTAAGCATTTTAGGAGCAGTGAGCTGCTGTGAAGCGCCCGGGGAGAAACTCGGGGTTCACCGTCTCGCTAAAGGACACTTCCACATGCAGACAGTCGAAGCCGGGGGATCGAACTGCCGACCTCGTGGTTAAAGGACGGCATGAGAGGCTAAAGGGTGCCTCGGTATCAGACGCCGAGGGCCACTGCCCGAGCATCGGTATTCGATGAGTTAGAAGTGAGAACGGTTGGTTTGATGTGAAGCTGCCTTTCTATCTCTGGCTGTTGACCAAGAGAGCAGAACTTCCATCCAGGTTGGAGTCTCCTGTAATCAATAATCCTCTCTGTTCCTGAACACATTCTGCCTCTCAGTAACACAACTCCTTCACAAAGCTTCTCTCGATGGGACCCGGCCAACAATCACACTCCAGAGTTACTAGAATCCAGCTCTGGCATCAGAGCCTCTCCCTCTCATTGACAAGCTGTCTGAATTAGGAAATGCTGCGGCGGGCTTCACCAGAGATAAATGACAGCGAGGGAGGAGCAGGAGCAGACCGGTCGGCTCCGACTCCCCGAGGAGGGTCTCACTCTGACAATAGGAGTTATAGGTGGCTGATCATTAAGATGTGCTTTAGGACTCTGAAGAGGAGGTTTCCGTTCACTGTTCAGGTTTTCACCAATCAATGATATTAATATTCAGGACACATGCAGTGGGACAGGGGACATAATTCCACTTTGGTCTCATTCCCGTCTCCAATAAAACAAAACTATCTGACATAAGAGAAACTCTCATCAGTTTAAAGCAGCGTTTCTCAAACCTTTTCAGACCAAGGACTACCGACCCAAAGCACAGAAAAACACTTACGGACCAAAGAGCCAAAAACAATAATGCTCTAATATAACAGCAACATAAATGACATTTATACAACAACGATGTTCGGCCGATAAATCAGTGTATCCCTGTAAAAAACACGATATTTACTAGGGGTGTAACGATTCATCTACTACATCGATGTATTGATTTATATTCCTACGATCCAACTACATCGATAGGTTATCGGCAAGTTGTCCTTCACAGGAGACGTATATGGATATGAAATGGATTGTATGGATACTGAGGATTTGCAGCTTGTATTTAAGGACGACAGACGTTTTATCAAAGTGTTTTTTAGCACTTTTATTAGTAAAGAAATGTTAACGTTACTCCGGTTTACTCTCCAGACATGCACCAGCTCGCCAGCTCTGCCCTCTGCAGCGCGAGCACGCATACATGGCGTGCACGCAGACGAACGGCGCACTGGACTCCCCGCTCTCTCACCCGGTAACGGCGTGGAGGGAGAGGGGCACCGGTCTGCATGAGACGGGGGGGCGGGGGCTCTACCCACCGGAGCTTTCCCCCGTGCACGTTCGTTGTTTCATTCAGAGAAAATGACTTTCCTTTCCCTGTCATGATATCGACGTGCACGCAGCATCAGCCTCACGTATCCAGCCGGAGAGCAGACGGTCCGAGAGGTGAATTATCACGACGGGAGTAAAGTACAAAACAAAACAGAAACTCAGCTAACGTTAGTCTAACAGAGTTTTAACATGTTGTTCCAGATGTTTTCATTTATAAAAGAGCCCAAATGAACCCTGTAGGTGGACTACTGGATCACTATCAGCTGTTTGATCACCATCAGCTGTTTGATCACCATCAGCTGTTTGATCACCATCAGCTGTTTGATCACTATCAGCTGTTTGATCACCATCAGCTGTTTGATCACCATCAGCTGTTTGATCACTATGAGCTGTTTGATCACTATCAGCTGTTTGATCACCATCAGCTGTTTGATCACTATCAGCTGGTTGATCACGATCAGCTGTCTGATCACTATCAGCTGTTTGATCACTATCAGCGGTTGATCTCTGTATTATTGATCTACTGTTAATATTGAAGATGAGGACAGAAGCAGCAGGTTGAACCACTGATCATTTAACTGGAATAGAAGTTGGTATATTATATTTTAATGTTAAATATTTCACTGCCTTGTATCTTGAGAACTGAATCAGCAGGTCCTGCAGTTGCACTTTTTATTATTTTATAATAAAGGCTGTATGTATTTGCCATTAATCGTTGTTAACTTGTTTATATCCATAATTATTTTATCCCTGATTCCCTCACAAGAAAAACTTTGAGGAATCCTGACCTGCTCTGTCAGGATCACAGATTTATTTCACACTGACTGAAGTTTAGGCAAAAAAAAGTTACTGAATCGATTTCAAGTCATTGAATCGTCTCGTCTCGTCTCGTCTCGTCTCGTCTCGAATCGAATCGAATCGAATCGAATCGAATCGTATCGTATCGAATCGTCTCGTATCGTATCGTATCGTATCGTATCGTATCGTATCGAATCGTCTCGTCTCGTCTCGTCTCGTCTCGTCTCGTCTCGTCTCGTCTCGTCTCGTCTCGTATCGAATCGAATCGTCTCGTATCGAATCGTCTCGTATCGTATCGTATCGAATCGTATCGAATCGTCTCGTCTCGTCTCATATCGAGTCGAATCGAATCGAATCGAATCGTCTCGTATCGAGTCGTCTCGTATCGTATCGTATCGTATCGTATCGAATCGTCTCGTATCGTATCATATCGTATCGAATCGAATCATCTCGTATCGAATCGAATCGTCTCGTCTCGTCTCGTCTCGTATCGTATCGTATCGTATCGTATCGTATCGTATCGTATCGTATCGTATCGTATCGTATCGAATCGTCTCGTCTCGTCTCGTCTCGTATCGAATCGAATCGTCTCGTATCGAATCGTCTCGTATCGTATCGTATCGAAACGTATCGAATCGTCTCGTCTCGTCTCATATCGAGTCGAATCGAATCGAATCGAATCGTCTCGTATCGAGTCGTCTCGTATCGTATCGTATCGTATCGTATCGTATCGTATCGTATCGTATCGAATCGTCTCGTCTCGTCTCGTCTCGTCTCGTCTCGTCTCGTCTCGTATCGAATCGTCTCGTATCGAATCGTCTCGTATCGTATCATATCGAATCGTATCGAATCGCCTCGTCTCGTCTCATATCGAGTCGTCTCGTATCGTATCGTATCGTATCGTATCGTATCGTATCGAATCTTCTCGTATCGAATCGTCTCGTATCGAATCGTCTCGTATCGAATCGTCTCGTATCGAATCGTCTCGTCTCGTATCGAATCGTCTCGTCTCGTATCGTAACGTATCGTATCGTATCGTATCGTATCGTATCGTATCGTATCGAATCGTCTCGTCTCGTCTCGTCTCGTCTCGTCTCGTCTCGTCTCGTATCGAATCGAATCGTCTCGTATCGAATCGTCTCGTATCGTATCGTATCGAATCGTATCGAATCGTCTCGTCTCGTCTCATATCGAGTCGTCTCGTCTCGTATCGTATCGTATCGAATCGTAGCGAATCGTCTCGTCTTGTCTCATATCGAGTCGTCTCGTATCGTATCGTATCGTATCGTATCGAATCGAATCGTATCGTATCGAATCGTCTCGTATCGAATCGTCTCGTATCGAGTTGTCTCGTATCGTATCGTATCGTCTCGTATCGAATCGAATCGTCTCGTATCGAATCGTCTCGTATCGTATCGTATCGAAACGTATCGAATCGTCTCGTCTCGTCTCATATCGAGTCGAATCGAATCGAATCGAATCGTCTCGTATCGAGTCGTCTCGTATCGTATCGTATCGTATCGTATCGTATCGTATCGTATCGTATCGAATCGTCTCGTCTCGTCTCGTCTCGTCTCGTCTCGTCTCGTCTCGTCTCGTATCGAATCGTCTCGTATCGAATCGTCTCGTATCGTATCATATCGAATCGTATCGAATCGCCTCGTCTCGTCTCATATCGAGTCGTCTCGTATCGTATCGTATCGTATCGAATCGTATCGTATCGAATCATCTCGTATCGAATCGTCTCGTATCGAATCGTCTCGTATCGAATCGTCTCGTATCGAATCGTCTCGTCTCGTATCGAATCGTCTCGTCTCGTCTCGTATCGTAACGTATCGTATCGTATCGTATCGTATCGTATCGTATCGTATCGTATCGAATCGTCTCGTCTCGTCTCGTCTCGTCTCGTCTCGTCTCGTCTCGTCTCGTATCGAATCGAATCGTCTCGTATCGAATCGTCTCGTATCGTATCGTATCGAATCGTATCGAATCGTCTCGTCTCGTCTCATATCGAGTCGTCTCGTCTCGTATCGTATCGTATCGAATCGTAGCGAATCGTCTCGTCTTGTCTCATATCGAGTCGTCTCGTATCGTATCGTATCGTATCGTATCGAATCGAATCGTATCGTATCGAATCGTCTCGTATCGAATCGTCTCGTATCGAGTTGTCTCGTATCGTATCGTATCGTATCGTATCGTATCGTATCGTATCGTATCGTATCGTATCGTATCGTATCGTATCGTATCGAATCGTCTCGTCTCGTCTCGTCTCGTCTCGTCTCGTCTCGTCTCGTATCGTTACGTATCGCATCGCATCGCATCGCATCGCATCGCATCGCATCGCATCGCATCGTATCGCATCATATTGTATCGTATCGTCTCGTATCGGATCGGATCGGATCGTTGTAACAACGTATTGTTAACCCCTTTATTTTACCAAATCTACCCATCTGGTTTAAAGCCGGAGCTCCAATAACCCGTCAACAGGAGGCTGCAGCGGTTCAGAGGTTGGTTTTGGGGTGTTGGGAGTGTGTTGGTTGGGTCTACCTGTCCCTCAAAAACAATATCAGCATGCTTCAAACACGCACACATGTGGCTGCTCAGCAGTCACACAATGACCGTCTAATTATAGAGCCAACATGTGAAAGCCCTCCAGGCTCCCCGAACACATCAACAAGAAGCTCGGCGATGCAGCTTCATCTCGTGTCACGTTGTCAGCCCGAGGCAAACGCACACCGCTCGCTGCTCCGCTCGCTGCTCTGCTCGCTGCGAGGAGGGAAGAGGAGCTGTCACTTCGTCAGACCTGCTGTCAGCAGCCGAGGAGACGCCAACGGATCCATCAGAAGCAGACAGGTGACACTCAGAGTTTCATCACCATTGGATCACATTTTCTGTATTATTGCTGGAGTTTCAGGTGTTGCAGCAACATGCAACCGCTTGAGTGGCAGAGAGTCATTTCTAACCTTTAATATCTCCAGGATGGTTCATGCTGTATATACTCCAGCTTCCCAGTATAACCACAGTATCCCAGTATAACCACAGCTTCCCAGTATAACCACAGCTTCCCAGTATAACCACAGTATCCCAGTATAACCACAGCTTCCCAGTATAACCACAGCTTCCCAGTAATACCACATCTTTCCAGTATAACCACAGCTTCCCAGTATAACCACAGCTTCCCAGTATAACCACATCTTCCCAGTATAACCACATCTTCCCAGTATAACCACAGCTTCCCAGTAATACCACATCTTTCCAGTATAACCACAGCTTCCCAGTATAACCACATCTTCCCAGTATAACCACAGCTTCCCAGTATAACCACAGCTTCCCAGTATAACCACATCTTCCCAGTATAACCACAGCTTCCCAGTATAACCACATCTTCCCAGTATAACCACAGCTTCCCAGTATAACCACAGCTTCCCAGTATAACCACATCTTTCCAGTATAACCACAGTATCCCAGTATAACCACAGCTTCCCAGTATAACCACAGCTTCCCAGTATAACCACAGCTTCCCAGTATAACCACATCTTCCCAGTATAACCACAGCTTTCCAGTACTGGCCGATGAGGGTCTCCAGTTGAAGGACGCTCAAGGACACTTGAATTGTCTGTGAAGCAGCTGGAGGGTCCAGAGCCTTCTGACCTCCTGAGTGTCAGAGGAGGTGAAGTGGAGGTGAAGTGGAGGTGAAGTGGAGGTGAAGAGGAGGTGAAGTGGAGGTGAAGTGGAGGTAGCCGTATGACTTCCACACCGACTCCCCAACCAGCATCTCATTGTGATCACTACCAGACTGACGTAGCCCCGCCCTAAAGCCTCCCCTGCTTTATGGTCTATCTGACTCTCAATGGGACCATCAGTCACTAAATGAACATCATGCTGTACTGAAGAAGACTTGAAACATAAACTCATGTTTACAATGTTTACTGAGGTCATAAATCAGAGAGAAGTAGACTCGGACTTCTATAGAAGCAGAGGAGTCGCAGACATGAATCCTCTATACAGGTATAACAATAGCTGTATTAATGCTCTGAGTGTCGTATATACTGTATATACTGTATGTATATATATATATATATACTGTAGCCTCTTGACTGTACGATCACATTAACGTTCTATTCAACACATTCGACCCACACTCCCCGAGAGAAAAAGCATTTCAACCGGCTGTTCCGATGAATACGTGTTGAGCAGAGTGATCACAGAGGACGAGAGCCATGTGTTGTATCGTACTAAAGAAAGTGAAGACTCACTGTTCCATCTCAAACACACATACCACACATACCGCTGCTTCTACCGGCTGAGTCCTTGAGTCTGTCGGTCCTACAGGCTCACGTTGAAGTGAATGGGAGGCGGCGTGATGTGACGGTATCTGTGATTCTTATGTTCAATCATGTCACTAGATTCACGTGTCCTTTATGGTTCAAACATGGATTCAACCATATGACTTTAATACCAAACATCAGCAATGTTGAGACTAATTCTGTGATGAATGAATGAATCTACAACAGCACCAAGTGACCTGTGGTTTCTACATTCTGAGGACGACATTAGACGATGTGTTTTAATTGTATTTGTTAATATCAACGTCCTGCACGAACTTCCCAGATGAGCCTGGGTGATTCTGTGATGTGGTCACATTGTGTGCATGCTGTACTCACGAGAGCGTCCTCTCCAGCCGGCTGCCAGTCGAACCGAGGATCTCCCCCAACGTACAGAACATCTGACCCAGGAAGTCCTTCACAGAGGAGAGGAGACCAGCACAGTTAGTACTGCACAAAGACCGCCCAACTAGAGGCCACGGGTCATTGGGTGAAGGCTGGCAGAGACACAACATACTGCAGAGTCTCAAGATGGCAGCTCTTGTAGCCGGGATGTGTTCACTTCCCTTCTGGACAGTGGGAGGAGGGAGACGCGTCGTCCATCTTTATAGACAGTCTGTGGTTTCAAACTGTTCAAACTGTTTAAACAGTTTAAACTGTTTAAACTGTTTCAACTGTTAAAACTGCGACCGTAATCTGGATGAAAGTACGTTAACCTCAAAATGTAATTGAGATTCAGTTTAGTTGTACGGGAAGGTCATATTCTAATCCAAATAACAGGACATTGAATTAATAAAAGCGTTAAGACCAATAGGAACGGAAAAAGGATTAAAAAAGGCAGCTCTTTGATTTTTACAGTTTGATTTAATAACAGGCGGAGAGGGGGACGGCCCAACATGTGGAGGCAGAGCCTTCCACAGCTTTAACTTGGACCTCGGGACAGTCAGAAGCAACTGCTCGGTGGATCTGATCTAATGCCCTGTTCCTGTTCACACCTGGTATTAACATGCGTCCTCAGTGATCGGATCACTAGTGGACGGCTGTGAGTACGTCTGTTCAGACCTGGTATTAACATGCGTCCTCAGTGATCGGATCACTAGTGGACGGCTGTGAGTACGTCTGTTCAGACCTGGTATTAACATGCGTCCTCAGTGATCGGATCACTAGTGGACGGCTGTGAGTATGTCTGTTCAGACCTGGTATTAGGATGCGTCCTCAGTGATCGGATCACTAGTGGACGGCTGTGAGTACGTCTGTTCACACCTGGTATTAGGATGCGTCCTCAGTGATCGGATCACTAGTGGACGGCTGTGAGTATGTCTGTTCAGACCTGGTATTAACATGCGTCCTCAGTGATCGGATCACTAGTGGACGGCTGTGAGTAGGTCTGTTCACACCTGGTATTAGGATGCGTCCTCAGTGATCGGATCACTAGTGGACGGCTCTGAGTACGTCTGTTCAGACCTGGTATTAACATGCGTCCTCAGTGATTGGATCACTAGTGGACGGCTGTGAGTACGTCTGTTCACACCTGGTATAAGGATGCGTCCTCAGTGATCGGATCACTAGTGGACGGCTGTGAGTACGTCTGTTCAGACCTGGTATTAGGATGTGTCCTCAGTGATCGGATCACTAGTGGACGGCTGTGAGTACGTCTGTTCAGACCTGGTATTAACGCGGCTTTTGCCAGACAACAGTGAGGTACAGAGCTCCAGAGAGCCGGGAGGACAGAGAACAGGCGGTCGGGTGTCAGCTCCGCACAAAGCAGCGGATTAAAACCAGCAACACATCTCTGACAGGATGATAATAATGACCTTCCTGTTCCCAGTCTGATAGTCTGTAGATATGTAGCCTATAAACAAGATCTCTTTTAATAAAATACAGATGTACCGACAGGATCCAGTAGAGCACAGAGGCCGTTTCCATGACGACAAGCGCCCGTGTCTGCCTGTCTGTTCACCTGAGGGGCGCGCTGATCCCAGCTGGACATCAGATGAGTAGGAGGTCCTTAATGTGGTCTGAAAGACCCGATCTCAATGCGTCTTGAGTGTGTTCACACCTGTACATAGAGCTGTCCACTTGTGATGGGATCACTGAGGACGCAGGTTAATACCAGGTCTGAACAGGGCCAGAGAGATGAGTTGGCGCTTGCCCATTTAACGATTTCTATGTTAATAATAAATGATTAGTTATTCATTTTGTAGGAGACAGGGTTGGTTTAACACAATGCTAATGCTGCGTTCCATACAACTCAACCTCCTCCTAGAAACGCTACGATGGAACGCCGCTCAAAGTGTGAGTGGCTCCTGACCTCCAGGTAGATGTATTCATGAAGAAGCATCTGTCTGACGTCACACAACAATGAAAGCTCACACTGTAAAATCATCAACTAAAAGGCAAAGTCAAGTATATATTAGCCTGTATTTATTCAAAATAAAACATGCTATCAGTAGGGATGCACCGATACCACTTTATATCAGACCGAGTACGAGTACTTAGATCTGGGTACTCTCCGATACCGAGTACCGATACGAGTACTTCTCTGTGCCTAAAGACCCTCGTTAACAGCCAGCTGGAGGGTGTGAGCGACACACGGCAGGCTGGGGAGTCCCGCATACGAGGCGGTGCGCCGCCACCGGCTCTAGGTCGGCTTAGAAAGGCTCGGGGCGAAGGTGGCTCGCGGGCTGCAGCTTTACAGCGCTCCCCACCCGGACCTCGCCACACTGTGGACAAAGGGCTCCCTGCTCCCGGTGCGACTGTCGACCGGGGCGAACTGTCCTCAGTGTCCTCAGTGTCCCCAACCGCGTGGTGCCAACAGATCGGGGCTCAGCCCACATAAAAGGCGCCAGGGGTCTGCGGCGATGTCACCAACCCACCCGACCCGTCTTGAAACACGGACCAAGGATTCTAACGCATGTGAGTCAGAGGGTGACAGCAAAACCCCGTGGCGCAATGAAAGTGAGGGCCGGTGTGCGCCGGCTGAGGTGGGATCCCGGCCCAGTGGGGTCGGGTGCACCACCGTAAAGTGGTATCGGTGCCGTTTTGCGAGTACGAGTACATGAGCACAGTATCGGACCTGATACCCAATACTGGTATCGGTATCGGTGCATCCTTAACTCTCATATAGTAAAAACTGAAATGTATGCCATGTTATTAGGGAGCTGGTAGCCAATCGCTGAAGGTTTTCTTCTCCGACCAAAAGAGAAAAGGTAATAAATGTGACGCTGCTCTGCTGAGACTTCAGCTGGGCGTACTGTTACGGTCAGCCATGTTTTCTGTTTCCGTTTGACGTTGGGCACCCGGAACACTCGGAGGTCGGAACTGAATATTCTGACCTCCAAGGAGTTGTCTGGAACGCAGCATTCAGGAAACGTTCAACAGGTAACACGGAGAAATGAAATGAAAGAATAGGACGTGATGTCAGCTTACCTTCTGCTCATCCAGGCGGGGAGGCAGTAAGAAAGGGAGGACACAAGTTAGAGGAACAGCTGAAAAGACACAATGAAAACATCTCAAGTTGATCATAAAAATACAAACATAAAACTGGAAACGTGGAGAGGAAGAGAGGAGACGTTCGGTGAGGAGGAGAAGAGATCCATTATTAACTATGGGCTCAAATAATGGAGTTGAAAAATGGAACTGAAACAAGTAAAATCATACAGCTATATATATTACGATGTATTTGATCAGCATGATTGAAGGTAAAAATGTAGTTTTTTAACCAACTAACTGGACATTAAGAAAACCTGTAAAGCTTCATTTCTTTCTATACTACATTTGAATGATTCAGCTAACAGTATTATTCATACAGGACTTTTTGACTCATATCAACAGGGTTTGTCAGAGGCTGCTTACATGTTTGGAAAGGTTGGAGCTCCTGGTATCCACGTTGTACCTGCAATATAACAAACACAACCAAACAGCAGACTTTAGATTATTACACACTGCTATCTCCGAACTACATCATGCAACAGAGTACGGCATTAAAGAAACAAGCCTCGGTCCAGACTGAGTGTCTGTCTGCACCGTGTCGGTCCGTCTGTGAGTTTGTGGTTCAGTAGTTCCTCTAATAGTCAGCGGTCGTGTCTCTGATGTTAAATCCAGAGCTACATGTCCACCAGGTCCGGTGAGGACACTAGAGGACGCACTACTCCACTCAACTGGTTGTACAAGCGCTGACGTGCCGGATCGTTGAATGCACCTGATTGGTTCCTGGTTTTCTGCTCGTAAACTTTCTGTTATTCCGTCTAAACAATCCACCAAAATCTACTTCTGAAAACATTTTAAGTGAAAAATAGGCGATGATGTCACTGCTGAATCTGGTTTCACTTTGGAACTAGATCACCTGGTTTCACAGCTCGGTCCAAGCTTTGTCGTGCTGGACAGGATCATTTGCATAAAGGACTGTTCCCGCCTTTTCATTTTGAAAGAGCAACGGCCAATGAGGAAACTCCAACACTCGGCCGACCAATCGTGTAACTTCATCACTGAGTCAGTGAGTCAGTGACAGACTTTCCGTTTGTAGGGCTGCTGGCCCTCTGCGGTGCAGCCGAACAACAGAGAGGACAGTCTTAAAGGTCCGATGTGGAGGATCTGCTGGCCCTCTGCGGTCCAGCTAAACAACAGAGAGGACAGTCTTAAAGGTCCGGTGTGGAGGATCTGCTGGCCCTCTGCGGTCCAGCCGAACAACAGAGAGGACAGTCTTAAAGGTCCGGTGTGGAGGATCTGCTGGCCCTCTGCGGTCCAGCCGAACAACAGAGAGGACAGTCTTAAAGGTCCGGTGTGGAGGATCTGCTGGCCCTCTGCGGTCCAGCTAAACAACAGAGAGGACAGTCTTAAAGGTCCGGTGTGGAGGATCTGCTGGTATCTAGCGGTGAGGTTGCATATTACCAGTGCCAGGCGTGTTGGAGAGCTACGGTGGCTGACGCGAAAACGTGAATGTCCCTCTCTAGAGCCGGTTGTTGTAAGAGTAGCGTAGAGCCAGTGCGTAGAGTGTGTGTGTGTACGTGGGAAGTGAGTGGTGAAGCAAGAGAGAGAGAGAGAGAGCGGCGGGTAATAAGGCTGTCGCTGTGAAGGAATTTCGCCCTGCAGTGACAATGACTGACTCAACAGCACGATATGAGGTCTTATTGCAACCTTTCTTTGTAAATGACTTCATTAATCCTGATTTTAGTGCTATAAGCTTTATCGTTAGACTATATTTAGGCATACTGTTGCTTTTTAAAGAAGAAAGATACTAATTAATACTTGTTTATTGTTAAATGCAGAACACAGAAGGGCAAAACGATTTTCTTCAGCTGAGACGCTTTGGTTGCATCTGGTTGCTATGATACGGAATATCTACAGAAGTAAAGATCTCGGCACCCGGTAGAGTTCGGTGGAGTTCTGGCTCTGGATGAAGGAAGGCTGAAGCATGTAGGGAGAGAAGACGACCCCGCCGGTCCATGAGGATTCATTTCTCCTCCATTGTTGTGTTTGTGGCAGTTGTGGCGGTTGTGGCGTTTGTGGCGGTTGTGGCAGTTGTGGCGGTTTATGGCGGTTGCTAGCAAGTAACGTTATCGACTCCGGCCCAAGCAGGAAAAGTTAACAGTTTGGTTTGTCTGTTCTGGGCTACTGTAGGAACGTGGTGGAGCCGTGAAGAGGAACCGTTACGTATGTAGATATAATCAGCTCATTCTAAGGTAACAAACACAACAATTCTTATTTCCGTGTGGTTATACACTAAAGAAAACATACCTATTAATATTATATTCCATTTCTGCCAATAGATCCCCCTAACCTAATGGTTACACACTGGTCCTTTAAAGGAAAAGAGGAATAACCTCCCCGGTGTATTTTATTTGAGGAGCAACACAGATGACGGACAGCTCTTCTGGGAATACAAAGATAAAGATCTTGTGTGCAGGTTAAAGGATTAGATGTGGTGATGTGGTGATCTGGTGATATGGTGATGTGGTGATGTGGTGATGTGGTGGTATGGTGATATGGTTATGTGGTGATGTGGTGATGTGGTGATATGGTGATGTGGTGATGTGGTGATATGGTTATGTGGTGATGTGGTGATGTGGTGGTATGGTGATGTGGTGATGTGGTGATATGGTGATGTGGTTATGTGGTGATGTGGTGATATGGTGATATGGTTATGTGGTGATGTGGTGATGTGGTGGTATGGTGATGTGGTGATGTGGTGATATGGTGATGTGGTTATGTGGTGATGTGGTGATATGGTGATGTGGTGATGTGGTGATGTGGTGGTATGGTGATGTGGTGATGTGGTGATGTGGTGGTATGGTTATGTGGTTATGTGGTGATGTGGTGATGTGGTGGTATGGTGATATGGTTATGTGGTGATGTGGTGATGTGGTGGTATGGTGATGTGGTGATGTGGTGGTATGGTGATATGGTTATGTGGTGATGTGGTGATGTGGTGGTATGGTGATGTGGTGATGTGGTGATGTGGTGATGTGGTGATCTGGTGATATGGTGCATGGTGATATGGTGATATGGTGATATGGTGATATGGTGATGTGGTGGTATGGTGATATGGTTATGTGGTGATGTGGTGATGTGGTGGTGTGGTGATGTGGTGATATGGTGATATGGTTATGTGGTGATGTGGTGATGTGGTGATATGGTGATGTGGTTATGTGGTGATGTGGTGATATGGTGATCTGGTGATATGGTACATGGTGATATGGTGATATGGTGATGTGGTGGTATGGTGATGTGGTTATGTGGTGATGTGGTGGTATGGTGATATGGTGATCTGGTGATATGGTGATTTGGTACATGGTGATATGGTGATATGGTGATGTGGTGATGTGGTGGTATGGTGATGTGGTTATGTGGTGATGTGGTGGTATGGTGATATGGTGATCTGGTGATATGGTGATATGGTACATGGTGATATGGTGATATGGTGATGTGGTGATGTGGTGGTATGGTGATGTGGTGATGTGGTGATGTGGTGGTATGGTGATATGGTTATGTGGTGATGTGGTGGTATGGTGATGTGGTTATGTGGTGATGTGGTGGTATGGTGATGTGGTGATATGGTGCATGGTGATATGGTGATGTGGTGGTATGGTGATGTGGTTATGTGGTGATGTGGTGGTATGGTGATGTGGTGATGTGGTGATGTGGTGATATGCTGATATGGTGATGTGGTGATGTGGTGGTATGGTGATGTGGTGATGTGGTGATGTGGTGGTATGGTGATGTGGTGATGTGGTGATGTGGTGATATGCTGATATGGTGATGTGGTGATGTGGTGGTATGGTGATGTGGTGATATGGTGATGTGGTGATCTGGTGGTATGGTGATATGGTGATAAGCAGGAGGGATAATAATGAATGTATGGATGTGGAGCAGCAGCATCGCTATGAGATGAACTCTGGGATCAACGTGCAGATTGAAGACTTCCTGCTTCTTCCTCTTTCTTAAGGCTACTCTCTCCCGAAGGACTTCCTCTGAAGTCCCGTCGTCTTTGAAAAGGATTCTGTTCATGTTTGACAAAAGGAAATCCACTCGTGTGTCGAATACCATTACACAGACATCATGTACTCTTCATCTCTGCCTCTGCCCTCCTCGTCTGCTGTCAGACTCTCTCTGAAGAGGATGGAGGACGACACTGAGCTGAAACCTGCTGCAAGCTCTCCACCTGTTCTCTGATCCTTCTCCTCTTCAGTTACAGTTACAGAAACACGTCGGCAGTAATTAACACGCTCACTCCTACAGCAGCTCCAAGGCTGCCTGAAGTAGATGGAAAGCATATAAAGAGTTCTTTATTGACTCGGAGGAGTACTGTACTCAGCTAGCTGCTGAAGATGTACTGTACATCATCTCAGTAGTGTTCCTCTAGAGAGCAGGCTGGAAGAAGACAAAGCCTCCACATCGTCGTGTTTGTGCTGAAGCCCCGTGGACCGGCTGCTCCCCTGTTAGCCGTGGGTGAAAGCAAAGCTAAAACAATATGACTGTAAAATAGTTCACAGAACTTCTCCAGTTACTGAGTCCCTTTCATTCTCTCTACAGCGATGTTTGCATTTCACAGTGAAACCAGAGTTTGTAAAGAGGGAACGTTGGAGGACAGTTTGTTTATGTCTTTTACAACGGCCTGTTTCAAATATTAGATTTTACTTTATTCTCCATATTCATGATGATGATCTCATGGGAAGGCTTAGGAATAGCACATGATACGCATTTTAAGCTTGTTGCGAGTCATTTCACGCCACAGGGTTAAAGCTGAAGTAACTTTGAGCAAATATGATGGAAAAAAATATAATGCTGTCAATCGGTTCTAATATTTAATCCTGATTAATCACACATTATTCATCTGTTCTAAATGAACCTTAAAGGGAGATTTGTCAAGTATTTAAAGGGACTGTTTGTAACTTGTTCCAGGTATAAATCATTGCTGGTCGGTGTCTCATGGTCTCTCGTGTGTCTCCGCTGTTCAGACTCAGACTCCAACACAAACTCCAGTGAAGCACCAAAACCTCTTGGTTGTATCTAGTGAAGCTGTTAAACAGTGTTGGCCGCGGTCGGAGGACGCGGGGGAGACCGTAGCTTTGGTCTCCAGGACCGGAGTCTCTGATCCTCTGCTCCTCTGCTCCTCTGCCTTCACTCACACACCGCGCTCCTTCTCTCTCTCTCTCTCTCCACCTCTCACGTGCATGCTGCTCACTCCACACTGCAGAAGAGTTAGTTTATCTCTGAGAATATCTAGTGAATGTTCAGTGGACGTTTGTGCAGAAATAACTGCTGCAGCTCCTCCAGACCAACAGAGGTTTCCCGTGTCTTGTGAAGTGACGGGGTTCCGCAGAGAGAAACGTTATCGTCTGCGACCAAAACTCCGGCGTCTCCCCCGTTCCCTCCGGCCGCGGTCAGGAGGCTGAGGCGGGAAAAGCCAACACTAGGATCAGCATTGATTCATGGAGAGACCTTGGTCTGGTCAGCTAACATTACTGCCAAGCAGCTGAAATATAGAGTGATATTGTGCTTTTAGCTGACGTGTGTCTCCTCACTGTGTTGAGCGATGCTCCTTCATGTCTATGTAGAGCGAGCACAAGCGCCAGCAACAGGACGCTGACTTTAGTTGACTTAACGGCCACAGGTGAAGCTGTTAACAAGACATTATGATTCTTACAAACAGTCCATTTAATTCTCTTATCAACATGGGAGTGGACTAATCTGCTGCTTTATGTAAATGTATGTATATATTTATTATTGTAAATCAATTAACAACACAAAACAATGACAGATATTGATCCAGAAACCCTCACAGGTACTGCATTTAGCATAAAACAATATGCTCCAATCATAACATGGCAAACTGCAGCCCAACAGGCAACAACAGCTGTCAGTGTGTCAGTGTGCTGACTTGACTATGACTTGCCCCAAACTGCATGACTAATCTCCCTTTAAGGTACATTTTGAACAGATAAAATAAATGTGAGATTAATTTGTGATAAATGGTGATTGACTACGGACAATCATGCAATTAATCGCAATTCAATATTGTAATCAATTGACAGCCCTAATAATAAAGATGTTATAATATTAATAATAATAATAATAATAATAATCTAAATGTTGTCAATCAGCAGCAGTTTCCTCCTAAATGTGTAGTTTGTAAACCTCGTAGGAGGCCGGCTCCTCCTCCTCCCTCCTCGGTCCTGCAGCTCTGTGATGGACAGTTGAGGGTTCTGCATGGTCAGAAAAGAGACCAACACAAGGTTGCAGCGTGACGGACTGACAACTGTGTGACGAACTGACCGACACACCTTGCATCAAGAACAGGTGGGGATGCAAGAGTCACCCTGCACACGCCACCTCTTTCTGTAGTTGTGCCACTTGAGAGGGAATAAAATGATGTTAGAGTTATTTTTGGAAAGTGAATATAACCGCAGCACCCACTGAAGTCACTTGGATTGCCCGCTGCTTCCTGGAGTTCATTCTGTTTCTCGGTTCGGCGTACACCGAGTGTCGGGTTATAGGGCTTTGAAGAGGAAAGTGAAAGCCGGGAACTAATGGAAATAATGGAATTGAGAGGGAATGTAAAAGAGCCAACAGCTACATATACCACCAACCGTGGCTCTGCAGCTCGCCCAAAAGTGCCAAACGCAGCGCTCTGCCTTTTAAAGCACTCACTCCACACACACCCCACACACACACACACTCACAGTAACACTAGTCTTCAGTCTCTAAATCTCCTTCTCCTGCCATGTCAGATTGAGCTCTATGCCGAGCTTGGGTGGGATCAAATGAAATTACCACCCAGTAGGGTAAGCCTGTGAGCGATGGCCAAATGAGAAAATCTAATGACCTTGATTTCCATGGCAGGCGGGAGGACGGGGAGCCGGAGGGCTTCTCAACAGAATGAAGGTGAACATTGAAAACAGTTTATGTTTTTATACGGTGGAAGTCACCTTCATATATCGCCGTTTCCTTCCCTTCCTTCAGATGTCTTTGTGCAACCCCCGCGGTAGGATTCAGATCACACAATGTCAAACTCTTCAGTGAATTGAGATCCACACATTTGAGCTGCACCAGAATCTGCGTTAGGGATTTAGGGGGAGCATCCTTTGTACCAGAGACTCCTGAGATTCTGGTTTATTAAAAAAACAACACGTGGATTCCCTCCTCTTCATGCCGACACATCCACTCATACTAAACTCATACTAAAGTCGTCAGTAAGAGCATTACACCCTGTGCAATAAGATCATTTAAGCTGATTCATTCAGTCATCGTGGTGGTGATTAGTGCGCTGGAATCACATTACCGTTACGTGAGTGTCAGCCAACGCTGTAATGAGAGCTTCTTAACATCCGTCATGTCTCCTACGCTCCCATACAGCTAAGCTGCTTTCTCATGTACAGTTCAAGGGAAACACATCTTCTCACAGATTACGGTCACAGTTTGAAACACGTGGTTAACATGTAAAGTCAAACAAAACAACAATGCAACAAAGCTACTTGGTTCTGTTTAGACAACTAAACTACTGATCTAGGTTCAGTAAAACATCGGGATCTGGGCTGAAAATAAGTACGTTTGTTACGGACAACGTTGACTTCTAGTTTCAAACAGGAACCGGCGGTCTCCTGGGGCAAAGTCCTGTAGTTTGACCCATCCATCCACCCCGACCTCCTCGGTAAGCAGACTTCCACAGATTAGGATTAGAAACTAGGGCTGTCAATCCACTCAAATCTTTAAATGGTGATTAATCGTATGATTAGCTTCCGAGATCAGACGATACACACAACACCCCCCTCAGAGAGATCAGGAGGATATTCTGGTCTAGGAAGATTACAAACCAGGAAGTACACAAAACGACAGGCTGCTTGGGCATGGAAACAGTATTGATAAGAAGAAGATGGAGATGGCTAGGACGTGTATTAAGGAAACCATCTGATGACGTGACAAAAGTGGCATTGCGTTGGACACACGCTAAAGAGGGAGGCCCAAAACAAGCTGGAGGAGAACCATGGAAGGAGAGATGGAGACGAGAGGATGCAGCTGGAACAGCGTTGATAAGGAAGCAAACAACAGAGATGAGTGGAGATCCTTAGTCCTCGCCCTACAGTATGTGTCACCCGACGCAATAACCTCTAAGTAAGTAAGTAATCGCATGGTTGTCTGTAGTTCATCGTGATTAATCACATATTAATCACATATTAATCACACACGTTTTATCTGTTCTAAATGAACTTTAAAGTATTTAATCCTCTTATCATCATGGGAGTGGACAAATCTGCTGCTTTATGCAAATGTATGTATATATTTATTATTGTAAATCAATTAACAACACAAATCAATAACAGATATTGATCCAGAAACCCTCACAGGTACTGCATTTAGCATAAAACAATATGCTCCAAACATAACATGGCAAACTGCAGCCCAACAGGCAACAACAGCTGTCAGTGTGTCAGTGTGCTGACTTGACTATGACTTGCCCCAAACTGCATGTGATTATCATAAAGTGGGCATGTCTGTAAAGGGGAGACTCGTGGGTACCCATAGAACCCATTTACATTCACACATCTGGAGGTCAGAGGTCAAGGGACCCCTTTGAACATGGACATGACAGTTTTTCCTCTCCAACATTTAGTGTTAGTTTGGAGTGTTATTTAACCTCCTTCATGACCAGCTAGTCTGACCTGGTTGGTACTGATGGATTCATCAGGTTCTATAGTTTACTATGATACCAGGATCTTCACTCTAGCTTTAAAACTGAACCGCTACGACCTAAAAATCAAGCAATAAGTTGCGTTAAAGAAAGTATTGGTGTTAAAACAAATTTGTGTTAACGCATTATTATCGCGATAACTTTGACAGCCCAAGTTTGAAATATTTGTATTTGTGATACGTCAAAAACAAATATAGTGGGAGAAAATACGTTTCCCTTGAAGTGTAATTGACTGTATGAAGTTTCACTGTATGGGAGACCAGGCTGACTATAAGAAACACTAAACCAAGTCAAAGTTTAATACTAAATGAAATCTTGTAAGATGTCTTTATGAAGACCAAGAGAACGCTCTGAAACAAAAAGAGCCAGTGGACCTCGAGTTGAGATGATTATGTCACACAATATGTAATCATAATTAACTAGAAACAAAATGATGCACTAATCATAAACACAGTATCTTTAAATATGTTCTATTTCCCGTCTGTCCGTCCAGGGAGACGGATCCGTCCTCAGCTGCTCCTCCTGAGGTTTCTAACATTAGGGAGTGTGTCCTGATCTGCAGTGAGGGTCGGAGGTCAGAGTGTGTCCTGATCTGCAGTGAGGGTCGGAGGTCAGAGTGTGTCCTGATTATAATTTAAGAGGAAAATTTAATTTTAAAAAGCATTGTGTTCGTACAAAAAAGAAGAGTATGTGTATTTCAGTTTGTGGGGTGGATTTGTGGAATGGGTTAGGTGATGGGTTGAAGGGGAGCACAAATATAAATCAATTTAAAAAGCTATGCAAGAAAGATATTTTTGGGAGGTATATGGCTGAAGAAGAGTTGTGTTAAAGGTTGGTTATATACTTTTTAACTCCGGATGTATTTGTGGGTTGTAAATAAACTTGGGATGCTGTTCATATATTCAACTTGGGATGTAAATAAATCTGGGATAGTTTTTATATTATATTATATTATCATTCTATGATATATGAGTTAATAGAGGAGAAGTGAGAAAGGGGTAGGGTAATATAAGTTTTTCTTCTACCTACTCCTTTTCGGACACTATAACTCTTGTTTTGTTTGTTATTATTTTGTATCTGTTTTTATTTATTATATGTTCGAAATAAAGTCTTTCATTCATCTGCAGTGAGGGTCGGAGGTCAGAGGGTGTCCTGATCTGCAGTGAGGGTCGGAGGTCACGGGGTGTCCTGATCTGCAGTGAGGGTCGGAGGTCAGAGTGTGTCCTGATCTGCAGTGAGGGTCGGAGGTCAGAGTGTGTCCTGATCTGCAGTGAGGGTCGAAGGTCAGAGTGTGTCCTGATCTGCAGTGAGGGTCGAAGGTCAGAGTGTGTCCTGATCTGCAGTGAGGGTCGGAGGTCACGGGGTGTCCTGATCTGCAGTGAGGGTCGGAGGTCAGAGGGTGTCCTGATCTGCAGTGAGGGTCGGAGGTCACGGGGTGTCCTGATCTGCAGTGAGGGTCGGAGGTCATAGGGTGTCCTGATCTGCAGTGAGGGTCGGAGGTCGGAGGTCAGAGGGTGTCCTGATCTGCAGTGAGGGTCGGAGGTCGGAGGTCAGAGGGTGTCCTGATCTGCAGTGAGGGTCGGAGGTCGGAGGTCAGAGGGTGTCCTGATCTGCAGTGAGGGTCGGAGGTCAGAGTGTGTCCTGATCTGCAGTGAGGGTCGGAGGTCAGAGGGTGTCCTGATCTGCAGTGAGGGTCGGAGGTCGGAGGTCAGAGGGTGTCCTGATCTGCAGTGAGGGTCGGAGGTCGGAGGTCAGAGGGTGTCCTGTATCCTCTACAGATTGTAAAGCACCCTGAGGCAGATGTGTGATTAGTGATATTGGGTTTTATAAATGAAGCTGACTTGATCTGAGAGAGGACACTAATGGCAGGACACATTTTAATTGCTTCATTACAGAGACTCATTAGCTTTTAATGACATTTGAAATGTTTCGAGACAATGGACAGCGTTACAGAAATCACATTCTGTGTTCCACATCACACACGTTTTACTTTTAGTACGTCCTACAGTCTACTTTTGAAATCTCTGCGCTAAATGGAGGAATAACATTTTAGATCTGATGTCATTCAATGTTCCATATATTTAACATAAAAACATTATATACACGGTAAATTACAGTGTTTGAATTACACTGTGGAGGGAGGGTAGTGTACACAGTACTGTACTGTACACACAATTCAAATGATTATGAATATTTAAATATTTGCTTTGATTAAAAAATTCTTGGTAAGTTATTATGAAGATTTATTCAAGTTTATCACCAAAAACTAAATTTTACCAGATTACATTTGAACACATCATGATAACGTCATTTACCTTCACCCAGAAGTCCTTTTTCCTGAGCCGACCCTGAACGTCTCATAACAATAACTCAATGGCACCTCCGTTAACGTTAGTATCTCCGTTATTTATCCAGTCAGGACTGAGCTGCTAATGGCTGCTAACAGCTAACGTTACTAACTCTCCTGCTGATGTGAACAGGTTTGTTGTTCAGTGTCTCTTTATCAGGTAGAAATAGGGTGCGTCCCCTCAGGTTTAGTAGCGCCACGCTGTTGAGAGCTTTTTTTTCTCTCCGCCGTGTCTCCGGTCAAACAAACTGAAACATGATGCAGCGTGCGTCTGCGTCATTGTGCAGCGTAACTGTGGGAAAGCATCAATAAGAGGAATCGATGGTCACGGAGACATGAGATGTCAAGAAAGAGGACAACTACTGTTCTCTGTTCCATCTCTAGTGTTTTCTCTGCCTGCCAACGTGACGGATGTCCTGATGATTTCACCACTGCCAACAATTTACCCTCATTTGGCGGGCGGCGGGTGCTCATTTCAGACCCTGGTTGGGACGTATTAGATCTTTTTCTGGCATACTTAGTGGTCTGGTAGTATGAGTATGAGAAGCACAGATTACTTCCTGTTGTATTTGTTGTATTTCTCACTATATTGTTTGCGTTACATTGGCGGGCTTCAGGGTTTATTTAAAAAGCTGTGAATTGAAATGTGAAGGTGGCCATGATGTGATTCACATATTCACATTGTAGTTCTCTCTTGTTCACAGTCCAGGCCTGGAAACGGCCGAGTGCAGTGTACATATAAAAACCTCATTACACACCCCTGCACGGTGTGTTAAGTTCAGGTCTGGTTCGCTCCTTTAGGGTGCAGAAACTAAATGTAGAACAGCCTTAATTACATTGTTCTACAATAACCAATGATTGCAACACCTGTGCTCTCAGTGTGATGGGATTAGGCTACTGGCACTCATGGCTAGGTTTATGTTCTGGAAGTATTTGTTTGGCTCTGCAGTGGTCCGGTCCGGTCCGGTGGGTCTGTGATAAGCTCACACTATTACAGGTCCAACGGCTGAGGCAGCTTACTCTCTCTGGTGCTCACAAATAATGTGATGTTATCGTTCAGGGAAACTCCTCACCGTCAATGGATGTCCACTAAATGTTCTTGTTTTTGCCGCTACCAGGCTAGAAGAAAGTCACTAGTAACTATATCTCTCAAACATGTAGAGCAGTAAAGAGTACAATACTTCCCTCTGAAATGCAGAAGAGTACAAGTATAAAGGAAGTATGTTGAGATCAGCTGTTCTAGTGGCGGAGCATCGTAAAACACTTCATTCAAACTGGACAGAAACTAAATCAAACTCACCAATACTATCGTCGTTAGTCTTTCCAACAATCACCAACTCTGGTTTGGCCAAAATAAACTCTGATTTCACCGAGTTTGATGTGAAAATAGGACGACTCTACACGACTCTACACTTTGTAGAGTCGTGTAGAGTCGTCTACTATTGTCTATATTTGAAGGAACCTCTCGCCAGCCTTCCTGCTGTATCCTCCACGGCCGTGCAGCTCAGAGGATGAGATCGGTGCTGCGCGCAGATACAGACATACTGTAGATATGAAACTGTTTTATGTATACAGATATCGGAGGAGACCGGCAGCGTTGAATAAAGCCTGACCTTTCACAACTACTCGCTGACTGCTAACGTTACTCGCGTTAAATAGCGGTCCACTTCCGTGTTTCGGTACGATTGGCTTTCACACCTGATGAGAACCGTACCCGAGTCCACATGATCCGTACTCCAGACCACCTTTTCAAGTGGACTCGGATCCGGGCCCGGGTCCCTGATGGGAAAGCAGCCTTAATCTCAATGGATTTCACCTGGTTGAATAAAGGATAAATAAGAAAGGGATAATGTACAGCGAGCCGATAAACAGGGCGATGCTGCCCAGCCTCTCATCGCCCTGAAGGGGATTCTTTCACAACAACGACCCGACAGCTGTACATTATCCCGCTTATTACACGGCTACTGACTGAAGAACTTACTGTCCTCCAGAGTCCGACATCAGAGCTGCACCCATAGCAACGGTCTGCGATACATAGCAACGGTCTGTTATACGTAGCAACGGTCTGCGATACATAGCAACGGTCTGTTATACGTAGCAACGGTCTGTTATACGTAGCAACAGTCTGTTAATAAATAGCAACGGTCTGTTATACGTAGCAACGGTCTGTTATACGTAGCAACGGTCTGTTATACGTAGCAACAGTCTGTTATAAATAGCAACGGTCTGTTATACGTAGCAACGGTCTGTTATAAATAGCAACGGTCTGTTATACGTAGCAACGGTCTGTTATACGTAGCAACGGTCTGTTATACATAGCAACGGTCTGTTATACGTAGCAACGGTCTGTTATACATAGCAACGGTCTGTTATACGTAGCAACGGTCTGTTATAAATAGCAACGGTCTGTTATACATAGCAACGGTCTGTTATACATAGCAACGATCTGTTATACATAGCAACGGTCTGTTATACGTAGCAACGGTCTGTTATACATAGCAACGATCTGTTATACGTAGCAACGGTCTGTTATACGTAGCAACGGTCTGTTATACGTAGCAACGGTCTGTTATAGAGAAATTACAGACCGCAGAACGCTGTGATGGACCAATCAGAATCGAATATTTAACACTGCCGTGTAATAAAATAAAATCAATCACTGGAAATTAGTTAGCAAAACTTTCTTTATTAATCATGTCATATTGTCAACTATTTCCTCTATTTAGACTCAATCCCACACACTCCGTCCTGCTGCCATAAATACTCACTACAGCACCAAATGTGGATTAATCCACGGCTGAAAATAGTCCCCAACAAATGTACTAGTTCCTCCTGTTTGTCTGCTAAAAACTACAGCGAGCAGCTGTTTGAGTCTGTTTTTAAATGAAACTATATATCTGTGATCTGTTTTTAAAGGTTAACGTCTTCAACGTAATAATACGTATAACTCCCAGCTAAATCTGGCATTCAAACAACAAAACATCTCAGTGACAATACTTCATATGACGTACTGCTTGTGTTGTCAGGATGCATGAGCTCAGTCCATTCATCTCCCGTTCCTTTACAGAAAGAATACATCACTTTGCTCCACATCTATCTATTGTGATTCAGAGGGCTAAAAATAACCTGCGTGGAGAGGTGGGAGTTTAATAATTGATTTCCTCTACCGGGAAGCTCCTTTCTATTGGAATCCCCTCTCATGACCCCATATCAGGGAGACCTAGTACGATCCATATCAGGGAGACCTGGTACGATCCATATCAGGGAGACCTGGTACGATCCATATCTGGGAGACCTGGTACGATCCATATCTGGGAGACCTGGTACGATCCATATCAGGGAGACCTGGTACAATCCATATCTGGGCCACGTTGCCAACAGACCCAACACACATTTATTCCTGTTTTCACCACATCTGTTGTGTGGGAATGTGAGGCTACGTCTACAACAACCAACATCGGTGCTAAAAGATGGAAAATTGATAAATAACATGTAATAAGGTCATGAGATATTACGTGTCAGTGATGTAAGAAAAAATGCATCAATGATCAGTTCATGACCAATTAAATAGTAGATTTATTGACAAAGTTGTCATGATTTGACCTCGTGACATCAGCTTGTTTTCTGGAGATGGACTCATGTTGAATTTAGATTGAGTTGCACTGCGTGTTCTCTGAGTAACTGTGGTTAAAGGGACTATTTGTAACTTTCAGAAATGCTTGTTAACAGCGACACCTGTGGCCGTAAATTCAACTAAAGTCAGCGTCGGGCTCGCGCCTGCTCGCTCTAAATAGACATGAAGGAGCATCACTCAACACAGTGAGGAGAGACACGTCAGCTAAAAGCACAATATCACTCTATATTTCAGCTGCTTGGCAGTAATGTTAGCTGACCAGACCAAGGTCTCTCCATGAATCAATGCTGATCCTAGTGTTGGCTTTTCCTGCCTCAGTGCAGGCTGAGGCAGCGGGGCTCTGCAGCGAGTCTCCCTGTTCACTCCGCCCGCAGCCGGAGTGAACAGGGAGACACCGGCACCCGGTCGGTAACGAGACGATAACGTTTCTCTCTGCGGAGCCCCGTCACTTCACAAGACACGGGAAACCTCTGTTGGTCTGGAGGAGCTGCAGCAGTTATTTCTGCACAAACGTCCACTGAACATTCACTAGATATTCTCAGAGCTAAACTAACTCTTCTGCAGTGTGGAGTGTGCGCGCGTTCCATCTATAGGTGGAGCGAGTACGCGAGAACGCGCGCGCTGAGAGTGAAGGCGAGCAGGCAGAGGAGACGAGGCTCCGGCCACACGCGAGCGCGCATGTGTCCCGACCCGCTACATTTATACGCTTAAAAAGTTACAAACAGTCCCTTTAATGTTGGTTATTAAATGGATAGTTCCATGTGTTCTAACCCGCTCTGTGAACACACAGCTTTGACTGCATTACAAC
>CAKALS010000459.1:75000-95376 GCA_916701275.1 Sebastes miniatus
GCTTTGATCGACAGCTGTGAATGACAATGGGAGGAAGTGAAGGCGTGTCAACCATCTACATGTACAGTCTATGCTTCACACACACATACTGTACTTGACCTCCACGCCAAACTTCAGCCTCTTAGGGCCAAAACTGTGGCCGCCAAGAAGGTAGGAAAAGGTCTGACCGCCAGACGAGCTCTAGAGCTGCTGGTCGCAGCTAAAAAGCCTCGATAATCACATTTAATACATTTACTGCCCAATGACATTTATATTTTCTGAAACGGTGGAGACCAAAGGCTACTTGGTACTAGAAACGTCCATGATAGAAAATAAATGTGCAGAAAGTCAAACAAAGTTTCAGGCTTTCATCTCCCGCTGACTAAATGAACAGATCAAGCTGAGCTCCTGGACGGCTTGTGTGATTTTTGAGGTATTGTTTTCCCATATTGACTTCTTCATTTTACAAATCCATTTTGTTTTGGGAGTCTTCCAATGGAAACCCAAAGAGATGAAGACATCTGCTCATTTACTGTCTAACAGTTAGATGAGCGTCTAAATGTTGTTCTGTTAATCAGCGTTGACTGGAGGTTTCCAAACCTCGTGGGTATGAGTCAGCTGGCCAGAATGAGAGGAGGTTTGATTGAAGTCCTTCCCTGGTATAACAAAGGAAAGAGACGGCGGCGCTGTGGAGGGAAAAGGCGGAGATGTTCCCACTTACACATCAAAGCGAAGGTTCTGCTTCTCTTCAAAGAAGAAATCCAGGACAAACTTCCTCACAAAGTCGGGGTTCAGCGTGTTATCGATCACTTCTGTCCGACCAAACTGGTGGAAAGACACAGAGAAGAGACACAAAGAGGAAGAGACAGTCAACACCACAGCGATCAATCTGTACATTCAGCAACAAACACTGGAGGAGGGTTAACTCCTACTGCTCTGTTGCTTCTGTTGGAGGTTTCCAACTTCTCCACCAGCAAACACTTGACTGTGATGAACTCAAACTACTTCATTAGTCATTTAACCCATTTGTGCCTAAAACTGATGAGCACAAACGTGAAGACATTTTCAAAATCAGTCAAACCGTTTGGTTGAAAAGTGAATTTCATACTGTATCTAGTATTTGGGCACATGATGGGAATACTGTTTTTGCAATAGACGTCATTATATTTTAGGATAAAAACAGTAGTTGAATGTGCACTGTAAATGATTGCTGTTAGTTTACAGCAGGATAAAAACAGTATTAACCTGTTATTGCTAAAAAAAACATAGCTTTACTGATAATACAAAGAAAATCTGTTAAAATGACTCTCATTGGCCGTTTATTCACACAACCAGGGTCTGAAATGAGCACCCGCCGCCCGCCAAATGAGGGTAAATTGTTGACAGTGGTGAAATCATCAGGACATCCGCCATTTTGGCAGGCAGGGAAAACGCTAGAGATGGAATAGAGAACTGTAGTTGTCCGCTTTCTTGGCATCTCATGTCTCCGTGACCATCGATTCCTCTTATTGATGCTTTCCCACAGTTACGCTGCACAATGACGCATACGCACGCTGTATCGTGGTTCAGTTTGTTTGACCGGAGACGCGGCAGGAAAAAAAGCACTTAACAGCGTGGCGCTACTAAACCTGAGGGGACGCACCCTATTTTTCCCTGATAAACAACAAACCTGTGTTGAAATCAGCAGGAGGAGAGTTAGTAACGTTAGCTGTTAGCAGCCGTTAGCAGCACAGTCCTGATTGGTTAAATAACGGAGATACTAACGTTAACGGAGGTGCCATTGAGTTATTGTTATGAGTCGTTCAGGGTCGGCTCAGGAAAAATGACTATTGGGTAAAGGTAAATGACGTTATCGTGATGCGTTCAAATGTAATCTGGTAAAATTAAGTTTTTGGTGAGAAACTTGAATAAATCCAGTTGTTTGAAGGAGATGTTTTCACATCAATATAAAATAGATATTAAAGAGAGAATTATGACCTGTTTAACTTCATAACAACTTACCAAGAATTTTTATAATCAAAGCAAATATTTTAATAATCATAATCATTAACAACCACTATAGATGAACAAACCCATGAACAAAGTACAGTACAGTACTGAGTACACTACCCTCCCTCCACGGTGTAATTCCAACACTGTAATTTACCGTGTATAAAATGTTTTTATGTTAAATATATGGAACATTGAATGACATCAGATCTAAAATGTTATTCCTTCATTTAGCGCAGAGATTTCAAAAGTGGCAGATAATAAAAATACTCTAGTGCCGCAGTGGCAGGAAGTGAAGAAAGGTCATTCAGACCCCAGTCAGAACGATAATGTATTCTTAAAATACTGTACTTTACTGCTGATCAACCGTCCAAAGTATCTTCAGTAACAGTATCGTGCAGTATTGTTTTAATTCTGGGAAGAGCAATTTCACCTGATCTGCACATGTGAGGCTGGATCCGTTCTTTTCTTCATCCATCCCCATCTTACTGATTATTTGGTGAGTAGTAATTTTATTTAATTATTAAATCGGTGCAAAGTCAGTGATGTTTTCATTTAGTTTGCATTACTGAATATGTGCATGTCATGATAAAAGGATTCAGCAGCTAGCTAGAACTTCACAGAGGATTGCCCTTTAATCAGACAACACAAGGAGCTCCTTTAATTTCTACATATCTATTTAATGTGTGGATTTGGTATCTATGAACTCATAACAAGTTGAATATCAACGATAAGCACACATACGTAGTGTAAAAAACATTTCATATGGATAACATTTATCAATGTTTCTCAAACATTTTTCCTTGTCATAGTAAATTTAGTCTTCGGGCACAAAGGGTTAAATGTGTGATCGGATGATCTCACTTGGAGTTACATTAATGCTCAGTCTTTATATCGGTTGGAGAATGTAAATGACTGAATGATTTCTTTGGTTTTGGAAGCTCCACGTCGGTCATCAGACGCAGGGAGAGCTGCCAGAGTTGCTCAGTTTAAAATGTACAGAATCATTTTAATGAGCTCATTATCTAAAGAGAACAAACGAAGGCTCTGCTGAGCTGTTTAATCCGGATTCTTTGTGGAAGGATATCAAATTGGCAAAGGCAGAACTAGATATTACTCCTGATCATGAGGCTGTGTTATTTAATTTGTCAACATATTTAATTAATATCTTTAGTTGAGTTCAATCCATGACATCTTATCACAGAATAGTTTGGCTTTAAATGTTCCTCGTACCAACTGGGACCGACCGGGACGACTAGTTTCTGCTGCTACGCATCAGGCTACTGGAATAAACTACAAAACAAACTCAAGGTAGAGACTCTCGTTCCTCTGAGACACTTTAAAGTTCTACTTGATGATATTGACCAGCACTGATTTATAGGTAGAAGAAGTTACAAACAGTCCCTTTAATACCATCCGTATACTAGTCTGTACAGAGCAGACATGGAGAGAGCCTCCTCCCTCCTGCAGTGCAGCGGTTCTGGGTTGAGGCGGAGCAGCGAGTTAGTGTCGTGGACAGAAACGTAAAGACTTCCTGCCACCGCTGCTCTGCTGACAGCCAGCAGTCACGCCCTCACCCCACCGAGCCCTTTGTTTCATATTTACTTGTTAACTGTTCTCCCTGACTTCACAGTGGAAGAGCTCCGACATGCCTCGAGGGATGGGACGTAGAGAGACTCTTCGTATTCCCACTGGCTTTAAGAGGCTGAGGGGGGGCGGAGGGGTTGCAAACCTCTTGGCTCACTGTTGCATCACAATCTTTTGATCCGGCAGTGACAGCATCGTACTGGAAGACCATGCTGCCTGCTGCCCATAAATCATATTACAAAACAAGGACCTGCAAGGAGGACCTATTACAGATATAGTCCCAAAAGCTGTCACTACTTTTGTTTGGTTTGTTTCTTTGAGACAGAGAGGAAAGCACAGAGCAGGGAAATCAATAAATGAAATCTACAAGCACAAAATAAATATAGATTCGATTATATTATTTTGTACCCTGATTAGATTTAGCATTTAAATAAACTGCAGAAGTCCCCATTAGGAAGAAAAGTAACTAAAAGGTCTCAGATGTAGGGCTGCCCCCTCTCAGTCAACTAACAGGTTGTTTGGTCTTAGCCGACTAAGATTTCTTTAGTCATATGTTTTAATGCTTTTTACATGCAGAATGACTTAAGAGATGTGCTCATGAAACCTCTGAGCACATCTCTGGTAAACACAGGATTTAATGTGTGATTCTTTGTGGAGAAACTCAGTTTTACAGATAAAAATCGTATCGTATCCTTTGGTGCAGGACAGTCGTACTCAGATGTGTGATATAGTTTTAAATGTAATAAAGACATTTCTGTTTTATCAACAAACAAAAAAAGTTTAACCAATATCAACTGGTCAATATGCGCAAGGAAGTTTAAATATAGGCTAATCAATACGTTTGACCTGCACAGCCCCGCCCGGCCCATACTGCCTGCGTGAGCAGCGCGTGACGGCAACCTCGCTGAACTGTTACGCCTCTCACCCATGTGTTGTCAACACCGACAGCCCTCTCTTTCTTTCTACACAGTTTGCCTTTCATAATGACCATTATATTTATTTTAAACAGAAAAATGTTGAGAACACCCTGAGAACGGCAGGCGATCCAGACCGACTTTCCTATCTTTCAGAGGCTGTAGCAGGTTCTAGCAGGTACCTGATGAATCCATCGGTACCAGCCATGTCATGTTAGATTGTCGGGAAGGAGGCTCAGTAACGCCTCAAAGGCATGGTTACATTTTGGCGAAGGCAAAACTGTCATGTCCATTTTCAAAGGGGTCCCTTGACCTCTGACCTCCAGATCAGTGAATGTAAAAGGGTTCTATGGGTACCCACGAGTCTCCCCTTTACAGACATGCCCACTTTATGATCATCACATGCAGTTTAAATGTGTTATTGTCTCCTATTCTAAAATTGTGTGTTTGCATATTTCTGCATACTGGGGTCCCTAAACAGTGTTGAAGTCCATAAATTGTGTCTCTCTGTAAAGCTGAGACTCTGGTGGATCCAACTAGAGACCTAGAGCATTCAGAGGATGGGTGGATCCAACTAGAGACCTAGAGCATTCAGAGGATGGATGGATCAAACTAGAGACCTAGAGCATTCAGAGGATGGATGGATCAAACTAGAGACCTAGAGCATTCAGAGGATGGATGGATCAAACTAGAGACCTAGAGCATTCAGAGGATGGATGGATCAGACTAGAGACCTAGAGCATTCAGAGGATGGATGGATCAGACTAGAGACCTAGAGCATTCAGAGGATGGATGGATCAGACTAGAGACCTAGAGCATTCAGAGGATGGATGGATCAGACTAGAGACCTAGAGCATTCAGAGGATGGATGGATCAAACTAGAGACCTAGAGCATTCAGAGGATGGATGGATCAAACTAGAGACCTAGAGCATTCAGAGGATAGATGGATCAGACTTGAGATTTAGAGCATTCAGAGGATGGATGGATCAACTAGAGACCTAGAGCATTCAGAGGATGGATGGATCAAACTAGAGACCTAGAGCATTCAGAGGATGGATGGATCAAACTAGAGACCTAGAGCATTCAGAGGATGGATGGATCAAACTAGAGACCTAGAGCATTCAGAGGATGGATGGATCAAACTAGAGACCTAGAGCATTCAGAGGATGGATGGATCAGACTAGAGACCTAGAGCATTCAGAGGATGGATGGATCAAACTAGAGACCTAGAGCATTCAGAGGATGGATGGATCAAACTAGAGACCTAGAGCATTCAGAGGATGGATGGATCAAACTAGAGACCTAGAGCATTCAGAGGATGGATGGATCAAACTAGAGACCTAGAGCATTCAGAGGATGGATGGATCAGACTAGAGACCTAGAGCATTCAGAGGATGGATGGATCAAACTAGAGACCTAGAGCATTCAGAGGATGGATGGATCAGACTAGAGACCTAGAGCATTCAGAGGATGGATGGATCAAACTAGAGACCTAGAGCATTCAGAGGATGGATGGATCAAACTAGAGACCTAGAGCATTCAGAGGATGGATGGATCAGACTAGAGACCTAGAGCATTCAGAGGATGGATGGCTTTCCTAGCTACATTGACAATAAGGGGGTTTCTTAGCAGTTTACACAACACAAGTGCTCGCCATCCAATCGCTGAAAAATGCAATTCTTGGCTTTTTCTATGGTGTTCCTCAAGGTCTTGGTGTCTTAATGTGGTATTCTGGAGGGATTATTGATCATTTTGATCAATTCTGGAGTGGAAGAGTTTAATGTGTGTAAATGAATTGTCTGTGTATATTTCTATTTGCATGCTCGCTTGCCTTGAATTGCCCCTTGAGGGCCGAATAAAGTATTTTGAATTGAATTGAATGGAAGTACCTGGATCCCACTATGAGCAACCAACACCAGGCTGCTGCACAGCAATCATCCAAAATAATGAGTGCCCTTGGATATGTCCCTGTTGTCCTCGCACACTGCAGAGTTGCATCACGTTCAATCAAACGCATGACGCAACACAGTAGTAGAGGAGCATCTCCTAATTTCAGAAGACCCTTTCCCTCAGTGGCTGATGAGTAAAGTGAAGCTTGGGGGGGGTTCCGGTACAAGACAGTCCATTAAAATCTGTACGTGTGTGTGCGTGAGCAGCAAAACAGCCTGGCAGCATCGAGGCAATCAGGGCAGCTTTTCTCTCTATTTGAGTCTCTTTCATCTGTAATGAAGTGTCTACAAGTGGAGGAGATAGACGGAGAGAAAGGAGGACAGAGAGACGGACGGAGGAAGGGGGGGTTCGTCCCGACGGATCAGGGATCCAGAACTGCATGTAACACCATCGATGTGGTCACAAAATGTCAGTTGAAATGGGGAAAGGATCATTATTGTTATTCCCCATAAGATGTTGAAAAAGTAGGTTAGCATGGCGACGTGTGCCTCCTGGGGGAACGGGCTAGGCTGGCAGTCAGGAACTGTCAGAAATGAGCTAATGAAGCGAGAGAGGGAGGGAGGCAGCGATGTCTGCTGGAAACACTTCAAGCTGAGCACACACTGTACCAGTTCAGAAATATTGTTGTGTAACTCCTACTACTACTGTACAAGTAGATCGTCTACCATGTAAAGCCAAAGCTCACGATTTATGTGCTCACACTGTACGGTCCGATCGTCAGCCACGACCTGAGTGCTCACACTGTACGTGTAAAATAGAAAAAAAACACGGCCCGTCGGCTCCTGCGGGCCGTTCTGGCTGTTGACAGTTGTCAATAAAGATTTGTTTGAAAGCTCCGAGGCAGGTAAAGTTTGTTTGCTAGCAGAGGTCTGTACGGGTCACAATGCTAACAAGGCAGAAACGTGCTGCCTTGATCATCTGTGCCATCCTGTCTGCTGAAACGTCGTCGGCGTATATGGACTCGCAGGTGGCTAGGAAGACGTGGACAGTATGGCTTGTCCATTTTGCAGAGAGAATTGGAGGTAAGCTAGCTACGTTTTACTATATCTATTGTACATTGTTATCCTGATAGCTACGCTCTAGGGATGCTAATTTTGAAAAATGTTCTTAACCGATAACCGACCCTCGTTTACCGATTATTAACCGTTAACCGACAAGATTAGTGCGTCTCATGCAGCGGTGCGCCAGCTGCAGTGTATGAGCACAACAGACAACCGAGTCCCCAGTTCACCGTCAGGAGAGTTACTGTAGCAGCCACGGTGCTGCGTTCACTGTCTCCAGTTCACCGTCAGGAGAGTTACTGTAGCAGCCACGGTGCTGCGTTCACTGTCTCCAGTTCACCGTCAGGAGAGTTACTGTAGCAGCCACGGTGCTGCGTTCACTGTCTCCAGTTCACCGTCAGGAGAGTTACTGTAGCAGCCACGGTGCTGCGTTCACTGTCTCCAGTTCACCGTCAGGAGAGTTACTGTAGCAGCCACGGTGCTGCGTTCACTGTCTCCAGTTCACCGTCAGGAGAGTTACTGTAGCAGCCACGGTGCTGCGTTCACTGTCTCCAGTTCACCCGTCAGGAGAGTTACTGTAGCAGCCACGGTGCTGCGTTCACTGTCTCCAGTTCACCTTCAGGAGAGTTCTTGTAGCAGCCATGGTGCTGCGTTCACTGTCTCCAGTTCACCGTCAGGAGAGTTACTGTAACAGCCACGGTGCTGCGTTCACTGTCCCCAGTTCACCGTCAGGAGAGTTACTGTAGCAGCCACGGTGCTGCGTTCACTGTCTCCAGTTCACCGTCAGGGAAAGTTACTATAGCAGCCACGGTGCTGCGTTCACTGTCTCCAGTTCACCGTCAGGAGAGTTACTGTAGCAGCCACGGTGCTGCGTTCACTGTCTCCAGTTCACCGTCAGGAGAGTTACTGTAGCAGCCACGATGCTGCGTTCACTGTCTCCAGTTCACCGTCAGGAGAGTTACTGTAGCAGCCACGGTGCTGCGTTCACTGTCTCCAGTTCACCGTCAGGAGAGTTACTGTAGCAGCCACGGTGCTGCGTTCACTGTCTCCAGTTCACCGTCAGGAGAGTTTCTGTAGCAGCCACGGTGCTGCATTCACTGTCTCCAGTTCACCGTCAGGAGAGTTACTGTACCAGCCACGATGCTGCGTTCACTGTCTCCAGTTCACCGTCAGGAGAGTTACTGTAGCAGCCACGGTGCTGCATTCACTGTCTCCAGTTCACCGTCAGGAGAGTTACTGTAGCAGCCACGGTGCTGCGTTCACTGTCTCCAGTTCACCGTCAGGAGAGTTACTGTAGCAGCCACGGTGCTGCGTTCACTGTCTCCAGTTCACCGTCAGGAGAGTTACTGTAGCAGCCACGGTGCTGCGTTCACTGTCTCCAGTTCACCGTCAGGAGAGTTACTGTAGCAGCCACGATGCTGCGTTCACTGTCTCCAGTTCACCGTCAGGAGAGTTACTGTAGCAGCCACGATGCTGCGTTCACTGTCTCCAGTTCACCGTCAGGAGAGTTACTGTAGCAGCCACGATGCTGCGTTCACTGTCTCCAGTTCACCGTCAGGAGAGTTACTGTAGCAGCCACGATGCTGCGTTCACTGTCTCCAGTTCACCTTCAGGAGAGTTACTGTAGCAGCCACGATGCTGCGTTCACTGTCTCCAGTTCACCGTCAGGAGAGTTACTGTAGCAGCCACGATGCTGCGTTCACTGTCTCCAGTTCACCGTCAGGAGAGTTACTGTAGCAGCCACAATGCTGCGTTCACTGTCTCCAGTTCACCGTCAGGAGAGTTACTGTAGCAGCCACGATGCTGCGTTCACTGTCTCCAGTTCACCGTCAGGAGAGTTACTATAGCAGCCACGATGCTGCGTTCACTGTCTCCAGTTCACCGTCAGGAGAGTTACTATAGCAGCCATGATGCTGCGTTCACTGTCTCCAGTTCACCATCAGGAGAGTTACTGTAGCAGCCACGATGCTTCGTTCACTGTCTCCAGTTCACCGTCAGGAGAGTTACTGTAGCAGCCACGATGCTGCGTTCACTGTCTCCAGTTCACCGTCGGGGAGCGTTAACTTAGCAGCTATAGTGCTGCGTTCACTGTCTCCAGTTCACCGTCCGGAGAGTTACTGTAGCAGCCACGGTGCTGCGTTCACTGTCTCCAGTTCACCGTCAGGAGAGTTACTGTAGCAGCCACGGTGCTGCGTTCACTGTCTCCAGTTCACCGTCCGGGAGCGTTAGCAGCTACGGGGCTGCGTTCACTGTCTCCAGTTCACCGTCCGGGAGCGTTAGCAGCAACGGTGCTGCGTTCACTGTCTCCAGTTCACCGTCCGGGAGCGTTAATTTAGCAGCAACGGTGCTGCGTTCACTGTCTCCAGTTCACCGTCCGGGAGCGTTAACTTAGCGTTTGTTAAGTATTTGTTTGTATTGTATTTTATTCTTGCAAGAAGAGGCACTGGTTATACAGAGTCGCACAAAGTCTGCAGAAGAGTGCACTCCAGGAGATTATTACAATGTGATTATATAGAAATCTACAACAGGGACTGTGAGAAAAGGAGTTGTTTTGCACAGATAAGGAGTTGTTTTACTCAGACAGTGTCCCAGTAAAAGTCAACACTCAGTACTTTCCCACTACATGAGACGAAGAGCACACAGACAGTAACTTTCCACTGTTGCATAAAGAGACATCATTACATACAATGTAATTTTCCATTACATTGTCTATCCTGGATGCACCGATTTCAAATGGTAAATATGAACCTGCCGTGAGAGGAGGGACTTCGCCTCCCGACAGGCCTCATTAAGGGAGAAGTCAGAGTGAGAATTATCTGTGGGTTTGTCAATACAAGCAATCCCCTTTAAGTGAGTCATTAAATCCAGTTTTTATATAAAATATTGATTAATAGAGCTTTAAATAATTGACAAAAATGAACAGTGGAACCCAACGAGAGTTTCCATTTTCAGTTCATTTGGGGGCCCCTGAAGGCCCCGAGCAGCTGCTTAGTTTGCCTCGGGCCAGCCAGAGATACTATTTCCATAATTATACACAATCTACAACCAATCTGACAGTGCATTTCCATCCCTTGATTCCCTTTCCTTATAATCAGTTGATGCGGATACACGCTAAACACAACAAAGCTCTACGAGATTTCCCAGATATACAGAGTTTATTATTTAATGAGAACATTGACACTGCCCACCTTCCTGTTCATTCACAGGACAAGAAACGGATTTTCAGAGGGAGAAAAGTCTGAAATGACCTCTTCTGGAGGTGAGACGGAAGAATAATAAGTAGAATCATTTCTGAGATGAGCAAAGAGAGAGGAGCTCTATATCAAGTGTTTTGGGTAACAAGGCCAACACTGACAGAGACGAGGGGTACAGTAGGAGATTGGTTTCATATAATAGAATATGAGCACACACACACACACACACACACACACACACACTGACGAGAAGCATCTTTTAATAAGCTAGACAGTTCTCCTTTTGTTTAGTAAGTTTTCGGTGCAGTTTCTTCTCCGTCACCCACAAGTTTTTTTTGGCAGAGCTCTAATTATTTTTTTCTCCACATTAGTGTGAGAATTAGATTTCTGCTAATTGCATCAAAAAGTGCCTTGAGCCAGATCTGAAATGTGTTCAGAGAGCCCACGCACTACAAGCTGGTGACAATGCACGTGTCGCAGGGAGGATGCTTGTTTCCCGTCGCCCGCTGACAGACAGCTACGCTAACGTCCGAGGCGACTGTACAAGGAGGAAGTGGGCAGCCGAGTGGGACCTGGAACCATATGGAAGCTCTCCAACTGTGGCTGCGCTCCAAACTGGCAACCCGGGCCTGAAGAAAGCTTCTCTGCTCTTCAATCAGCGGAAAATGCATTCACAGCCAAACCACGTGCCTCCGTTGCTGCTGTAATCGACGGCAAAAGGCCCGGGAAATTCACCGGCAAGAGGAGAAAAGCTGCTGAGATAGCGAGGCGGCGAGGAAAATAAAGTTTAGGATGCTCCCAGATAAACTTTTATCTTCTCACAGAAGCGAGAGGCATTTTGTGATATTTTTCAACTGTGATGTCGTTGCTTAGGTGGAGGCTTGAGAGTTTATCCTGCACAGTTTCTAAATCTGTGATAGGATTACTGCTCTATCGCTCCAAGCGACCGGAAAATCTTCCCAGCAACTCACTCTGAAGTTTAAAAGGGTATTATTGCCTCTATGAGCGCGACAGAAACTTGTTTTGGTCGATCAGTCAAGCTGAAAGGAGCAAACCCTGCGACCTACACATAAAAGAGAGCTATAAGGAATAGATCGTTGTTTTAACCGTAGCCTGTAGCGGTCCAGCGTTTTGCATCGTGGGATACAGTAGGCGAGGCAGACTGGAGATTTATTCCAAATCAGTACGACATCCGGGTATTTTTGACACACTGTGGATTTTGCTTTTGTTTGCATACTACATTTTGGCCAAATCAGTACATACTACTAGTATAGTATGAGGTTGTACTACTAGTATAATATGAGGTTGTACTACTAGTATAGTATGAGGTTGTACTACTAGTATAGTATGAGGTAGTACTAGTATAGTATGAGGTAGTACTAGTATAGTATGAGGTAGTACTACTAGTACAGTATGAGGTAGTAGTAGTACAGTATGAGGTAGTACTACTAGTATAGTATGAGGTTGTACTAGTATAGTATGAGGTTGTACTACTAGTATAGTATGAGGTAGTACTAGTATAGTATGAGGTTGTACTAGTATAGTATGAGGTAGTACTAGTATAGTATGAGGTAGTACTAGTATAGTATGAGGTAGTACTAGTATAGTATGAGGTAGTACTACTAGTATAGTATGAGGTTGTACTGCTAGTATAGTATGAGGTTGTACTGCTAGTATAGTATGAGGTTGTACTGCTAGTATAGTATGAGGTAGTACTAGTATAGTATGAGGTTGTACTACTAGTATAGTATGACGTTGTACTACTAGTATAGTATGAGGTTGTACTACTAGTATAGTATGAGGTTGTACTACTAGTACAGTATGAGGTTGTACTGCTAGTATAGTATGAGATTGTACTGCTAGTATAGTATGAGGTTGTACTGCTAGTATAGTATGAGGTTGTACTACTAGTATAGTATGAGGTTGTATTACTAGTACAGTATGAGGTTGTACTGCTAGTATAGTATGAGGTTGTATTACTAGTACAGTATGAGGTTGTACTGCTAGTACAGTATGAGGTTGTACTGCTAGTATAGTATGAGGTTGTACTGCTAGTATAGTATGAGGTTGTACTGCTAGTACAGTATGAGGTTGTACTGCTAGTACAGTATGAGGTTGTACTGCTAGTATAGTATGAGGTTGTACTGCTAGTACAGCATGAGGTTGTACTGCTAGTACAGTATGAGGTTGTATTACTAGTACAGTATGAGGTTGTATTACTAGTACAGTATGAGGTTGTACTGCTAGTATAGTATGAGGTTGTATTACTAGTACAGTATGAGGTTGTACTGCTAGTACAGTATGAGGTTGTACTGCTAGTATAGTATGAGGTTGTACTGCTAGTATAGTATGAGGTTGTACTGCTAGTACAGTATGAGGTTGTACTGCTAGTACAGTATGAGGTTGTACTGCTAGTACAGTATGAGGTTGTACTGCTAGTATAGTATGAGGTTGTACTGCTAGTATAGTATGAGGTTGTACTGCTAGTACAGTATGAGGTTGTACTGCTAGTATAGTATGAGGTTGTACTGCTAGTACAGTATGAGGTTGTACTGCTAGTATAGTATGAGGTTGTACTACTAGTATAGTATGAGGTTGTACTGCTAGTACAGTATGAGGTTGTACTACTAGTATAGTACGAGGTAGTATACAGGGAGAGTCATATACCTGCAAACTGATCCATACGGCTCCACCACCGTCTTACAGTGTGTGTGTGTGTGTGTGTGTGTGTGTGTGTGTTGCTCCCTGTGAGACTGATTGAGGCTCACTGAGATCTATGTGTATGTTTTTGGATCCCCACTGAGGTGAGACTGATTTTCTTTGATAGCACAAATTACTGCAAGACAGAGAGAGAGAGAGAGAGAGAGAGAGAGGAGAGAGAGAGAGAGGAGAGAGAGAGAGGAGAGAGAGAGGACAGAGACAGAGAGAGAGAGAGAGAGAGAGGAGAGAGGGCGAGAGAGAGAGAGGGTTATAGGTGAGGGAGAGAGAGAGAGAGAGAGAGAGAGGGGAGAGAGAGAAGAGGACAGAGAGAGAAGAGGACAGAGAGAGAGGACAGAGAGAGAAGAGGACAGAGAGAGAGGACAGAGAGAGAGGACAGAGAGAGAGAGAGGACAGAGAGGAGAGAGAGAGAGGGAGATATATGAGGTCTTCTATATGTTTACACAGCCAGAGTGTTGGAGGCCTCCTGACGCGTCTCGGATGTTTTTTCCAGTTTATGAATTCCTATATTTGGCTGCTTGGGCTTCACAGAGGGGCTCAGCTTTATTACATTCTGCCTGCTATAAAACACTCTGATGAGGAAAACACTCTGATCAGTGTGACCGTTATCAAACACTCTGATCAGTACAACCGCTATCAAACACTCTGATCAGTACAACACTCTGATCAGTATGACCGTTATAAAACACTCTGATCAGTATGACCATTATAAAACACTCTGATCAGTATGACCGTTATAAAACACTCTGATCAGTATGACCGTTATAAAACACTCTGATCAGTACGACCATTATAAAACACTCTGATCAGTACGACCGTTATAAAACACTCTGATCAGTACGACCGTTATAAAACACTCTGATCAGTACGACCGTTATAAAACACTCTGATCAGTACGACCGTTATAAAACACTCTGATCAGTATGACTGTTATAAAACACTCTGATCAGTATGACCGTTATAAAACACTCTGATCAGTATGACCGTTATAAAACACTCTGATCAGTAAAACACTCTGATCAGTACGACCGTTATAAAACACTCTGATCACTAAAACACTCTGATCAGTATGACCGTTATCAAACACTCTGATCAGTACAACCGCTATCAAACACTCTGATCAGTAAAAAAACTCTGATCAGTAAAACAGTCTGATCAGTACAACCGTTATCAAACACTCTGATCAGTACAACACTCTGATCAGTATGACCGTTATCAAACACTCTGATCAGTACAACACTCTGATCAGTAAAACACTCTGATCAGTATGACCGTTATAAAACACTCTGATCAGTATGACCGTTATAAAACACTCTGATCAGTACGACCGTTATAAAACACTCTGATCAGTATGACCGCTATAAAACACTCTGATCAGTAAAACACTCTGATCAGTATGACCGTTATAAAACACTGATCAGTAAAACACTCTGATCATTATGACCGTATAAAACACTCTGATCAGTATGACTGTTATAAAACACTCTGATCAGTACGACCGTTATAAAACACTCTGATCACTAAAACACTCTGATCAGTATGACCGTTATCAAAACACTCTGATCAGTACAACCGCTATCAAACACTCTGATCAGTTAAAACACTCTGATCAGTAAAACACTCTGATCAGTACAACCGTTATCAAACACTCTGATCAGTACAACACTCTGATCAGTATGACCGTTATCAACACTCTGATCAGTACAACACTCTGATCAGTATGACCGTTATAAAAACACTCTGATCAGTACGACCGTTATAAAACACTCTGATCAGTATGACCGTTATAAAACACTCTGATCAGTATGACCATTATAAAACACTCTGATCAGTATGACCGTTATAAAACACTCTGATCAGTATGACTGTTATAAAACACTCTGATCAGTACGACCGTTATAAAACACTCTGATCAGTATGACCGTTATAAAACACTCTGATCAGTACGACCGTTATAAAACACTCTGATCAGTATGACCGCTATAAAACACTCTGATCAGTAATACACTCTGATCAGTATGACCGTTATAAAACACTGATCAGTAAAACACTCTGATCAGTATGACTGTTATAAAACACTCTGATCAGTACGACCGTTATAAAACACTCTGATCAGTACGACCGTATAAAACACTCTGATCAGTATAACCGTTATAAAACACTCTGATCAGTATGACCGTTATAAAACACTTTGATCAGTATGACCATTATAAAACACTCTGATCAGTATGACCGTTATAAAACACTCTGATCAGTATGACTGTTATAAAACACTCTGATCAGTACGACCGTTATAAAACACTCTGATCAGTACGACCGTTATAAAACACTCTGATCAGTACGACCGTTATAAAACACTATGATCAGTATGACTGTTATAAAACACTCTGATCAGTATGACCGTTATAAAACACTCTGATCAGTATGACCGTTATAAAACACTCTGATCAGTAAAACACTCTGATCAGTACGACCGTTATAAAACACTCTGATCACTAAAACACTCTGATCAGTATGACCATTATCAAACACTCTGATCAGTACAACCGCTATCAAACACTCTGATCAGTAAAACACTCTGATCAGTAAAACAGTCTGATCAGTACAACCGTTATCAAACACTCTGATCAGTACAACACTCTGATCAGTATGACCATTATCAAACACTCTGATCAGTACAACCGCTATCAAACACTCTGATCAGTAAAACACTCTGATCAATAAAACAGTCTGATCAGTACAACCGTTATCAAACACTCTGATCAGTACAACACTCTGATCAGTATGGACCGTTATCAAACACTCTGATCAGTACAACACTCTGATCAGTAAAACACTCTGATCAGTATGACCGTTATAAAACACTCTGATCAGTACGACCGTTATAAAACACTCTGATCAGTACGACCGTTATAAAACACTCTGATCAGTATGACCGCTATAAAACACTCTGATCAGTAAAACACTCTGATCATTATGACCGTTATAAAACACTCTGATCAGTATGACTGTTATAAACACTCTGATCAGTACGACCGTTATAAAACACTCTGATCACTAAAACACTCTGATCAGTATGACCGTTATCAAACACTCTGATCAGTACAACCGCTATCAAACACTCTGATCAGTAAAACACTCTGATCAGTAAAACACTCTGATCAGTACAACCGTTATCAAACACTCTGATCAGTACAACACTCTGATCAGTATGACCGTTATCAAACACTCTGATCAGTACAACACTCTGATCAGTATGACCGTTCTAAAACACTCTGATCAGTACGACCGTTATAAAACACTCTGATCAGTATGACCGTTATAAAACACTGATCAGTAAAACACTCTGATCAGTATGACTGTTATAAAACACTCTGATCACTAAAACACTCTGATCAGTATGACCGTTGTCAAACACTCTGATCAGTACAACCGCTATCAAACACTCTGATCAGTAAAACACTCTGATCAGTAAAACACTCTGATCAGTACAACCGTTATCAAACACTCTGATCAGTACAACACTCTGATCAGTATGACCGTTATCAAACACTCTGATCAGTACAACACTCTGATCAGTATGACCGTTCTAAAACACTCTGATCAGTACGACCGTTATAAAACACTCTGATCAGTATGACCGTTATAAAACACTGATCAGTAAAACACTCTGATCAGTATGACTGTTATAAAACACTCTGATCAGTACGACCGTTATAAAACACTCTGATCAGTATAACCGTTATAAAACACTCTGATCAGTATGACCGTTATAAAACACTTTGATCAGTATGACCATTATAAAACACTCTGATCAGTATGACCGTTATAAAACACTCTGATCAGTATGACTGTTATAAAACACTCTGATCAGTACGACCGTTATAAAACACTCTGATCAGTATGACCGCTATAAAACACTCTGATCAGTAAAACACTCTGATCAGTATGACCGTTATAAAACACTCTGATCAGTAAAACACTCTGATCAGTATGACCGTTATAAAACACTCTGATCAGTAAAACACTCTGATCAGTACGACCGTTATAAAACACTCTGATCAGTATGACCGTTATAAAACACTCTGATCAGTAAAACACTCTGATCAGTACGACCGTTATAAAACACTCTGATCAGTGAAACACTCTGATCAGTATGACCGTTATAAAACACTCTGATCAGTATGACCATTATAAAACACTCTGATCAGTACGACCGTTATAAAACACTCTGATCAGTACGACCGTTATAAAACACTCTGATCAGTACGACCGTTATAAAACACTCTGATCAGTACGACCGTTATAAAACACTCTGATCAGTACGACCGTTATAAAACACTCTGATCAGTATGACTGTTATAAAACACTCTGATCAGTATGACCGTTTATAAAACACTCTGATCAGTATGACCGTTATAAACACTCTGATCAGTACGACCGTTATAAAACACTCTGATCAGTATGACCGTTATAAAACACTCTGATCAGTATGACCGTTATAAAACACTCTGATCAGTACGACCGTTATAAAACACTCTGATCAGTAAAACACTCTGATCAGTATGACCGTTATAAAACACTTTGATCAGTATGACCGTTATAAAACACTCTGATCAGTACGACCGTTATAAAACACTTTGATCAGTATGACCGTTATAAAAACACTCTGATCAGTATGACCGTTTATAAAACACTCTGATCAGTATGACCGTTATAAAACACTCTGATCAGTACGACCGTTTATAAAACACTCTGATCAGTATGACCGTTATAAAACACTCTGATCAGTATGACCGTTATAAAACACTCTGATCAGTACGACCTGTTATAAAAAACACTCTGATCAGTAAACACTCTGATCAGTATTACCGTTATAAAACACTTTGATCAGTATGACCGTTATAAAACACTCTGATCAGTACGACCGTTATGAAACACTTTGATCCAGGTATGACCGTTATAAAACACTCTGATCAGTATGACCGTTATAAAAACACTCTGATGCAGTACGACCGTTATAAAACACTCTGATCAGTATGACCATTATAAAACACTCTGATCAGTACGACCAATTATAAAACACTCTGATCAGTAAAACACTCTGATCAGTAGGATCGTTATAAACACTCTGAGTCAGTACGACCGTTATAAAACACTCTGATCAGTAGAACACTCTGATCAGTATGACCGTTATAAAACACTCTGATCAGTACGACCGTTATAAAAACACTCTGATCAGTAAAACACTCTGATCAGTAAAACCTCTGATCATATGACCGTCACAGGACATTCTGCTCCACGCCTGCTTAGTCTCTCTTTAGTTGTGACCTCACTGGAGGGAAAGCAGGCCATGCTTCAACATGTCGCTGTGTTCCGTGTTCGTGTTGCTGTAATGTGCTGAGAATGACGAATGCTTTTTAAAAGGATGCTGTTATTTTTCAACCTTGACTTTTTTGTTTATTTCATCAGTGACTTTAAGTGTTTCTGTGCTTCTTCCTCTCTCCCATACACACTCAGTCAAACTCCCAAAGCATTTCAAACAACAGTTTGTGAACTGCAGCATAAAACATATGTCTTCATATCCAGATTCTAACGACCACGAGGAGACTGAGGTGTAAAGGTTTTCCCAGTGAGCAGTTTGTATTTACCCGAGGGTTGTCAAAGTTAACGCAATATACGTGTTAACGCTAATTATTGTTAACGCCACTAATTTCTTTAACACATTTTTAATTAACCTCTTTAAATTCCGACGGGTTTTTGGAGTTGTGGCGGCTCAGTTTTAAAGCTAGAGTAAAGATACTGGCATCATATGAAACTAGAGAACCTGATGATCCACCGGTACAACATTTCATACACTACTGCTACTACTACTACTACTAACTACTACTACTGCTACTACTACTACTACTACTACTGCTACTGCTACTACTACTACTACTACTACTACTACTACTGCTACTACTACTGCTGCTACTGCTACTACTACTACTATACTACTACTACTACTGCTACTACTACTACTACTGCTACTACTACTAGCTGCTACTGCTACTACTACTACTACTACTGCTACTGCTACTACTACTACTACTGCTACTACTACTACTACTACTGCTACTACTACTACTACTGCTACTACTACTGCTGCTACTGCTACTACTACTACTAGCTACTTACTACTACTACTACTACTGCTACTACTACTTCTACTACTGCTACTACTACTGCTGCTACTGCTACTACTACTACTGCTACTACTGCTACTACTACTACTACTACTGCTGCTACTGCTACTACTACTGCTGCTACTGCTACTACTACTACTGACTACTACTACTACTGCTTGCTACTGCTACCACTACTAACTGCCTGCTACTACTACTACTGCTACTACTACTGCTGCTACTGCTACTACTACTACTGCTACTGCTACTACTACTACTACTACTACTACTACTACTGCTACTACTGCTACTACTGCTACTACTGCTACTGCTACTACTACTACTACTACTACTGCTACTACTACTACTAACTACTGCTACTGCTACTACTGCTACTGCTACTATGCTGCTACTACTGCTACTGCTGCTGCTACTTCTACTACTACTGCTACTACTGCTACTACTACTGCTACTACTACTACTGCTACTGCTACTACTACTACTACTACTACTACTACTACTACTGCTACTACTACTGCTGCTACTGCTACTACTACTACTGCTACTACTGCTACTACTACTACTACTACTGCTGCTACTACTACTACTGCTGCTACTACTGCTACTACTACTACTGCTGCTACTACTGCTACTACTACTACTACTACTGCTGCTACTGCTACCTACTACTACTACTACTACTACTACTACTGCTACTACTACTGCTTCTACTACTACTACTACTACTGCTACTGCTACTACTTCTACTACTACTACTACTACTACTGCTACTACTGCTACTACTACTACTACTACTGCTACTACTACTACTGCTACTGCTACTACTTCTACTACTACTACTACTACTACTACTAC
>CAKALS010000460.1:0-84151 GCA_916701275.1 Sebastes miniatus
TCGTCTCAAAATTCCCTAGAGGAGGTTGGATGAAGGTGTTCGGTGACCCTTTCTTGGGGGATGCAGAGAATTCCTTTGCCGTTTGAACTGTTTGGTCCAGTGGGGTTCACTAAGTGCTTTAATGTTTAGGTAGGGGTTTAAGTTAGGAATAAAATTTATGATGCTGTTAAAGGGACCTAATGGATTCACAAGAGACTAAATCATTGCTTGTTTCTTGTTTGTTATGTCATTTATGGTGAATGAGAATTGAGACGGGAGGAAAGACAGCGGGCCGGCACATCACGGAGTGTGGCTTGCTGACGTCCACGGGGAGGCTTCCGTTTCAATCTACTAAAAAGGCCGGTACAAATTTATCCACAGACTCTTTAATAAAAACAAAACCTGCATTTCCATATTTGTATATGTTCTCAGTCGTAAACAATATTGATGGTATACATATAAACCTGCTTTCATTTATAAACCATAAGAGAATACTGACCTGCTCCTATACACATGAAAGAGTACCTGCTCTAGGCAGTTAGGAGAAATAAATAAATGAATAAATAGAAAACTTGGCAACCGATTGATCAGTTAATGCATTTGATTAATTAATGGCATCTGATTGTTTAGTCTAAACCTCTGCTGACAATTGCAGATGTTCATTTATGTTATTGCGCGTGGTTTGTCTGATCTGTGATGTGGTGGACATTCAATGTGGTGACTGTTTGACGATTTGAGCTGAATATTGATATTTGATTAATTGGATAATTGGATATTTGATTAATTGGATAATTGGATATTTGATTAATTGGATAATTGGATACTTGATTAATTGGATAATTGGATAATTGGATAATTGGTTAATTGATTAATTGGGTAATTGGGTTAAAAAAAAAAAAAAAAAAAAGGGGGGAAGTAATCTAAAGAGCCTTGAGTAGTTTTAATTTTAGCAATTACTTCTTAAAGTACAATAACGGAACATAAGGAAGCCGTTATAATGGGAAAAAAGAATACTAAAAATCCAAAAGTAATCACTCCTGTTGAGATAGTACAGAAGAATAATCCTTTAATTAAGGGCATCGCAAACATTGCAAAAATATCGGAAAAATGGCACAAACGCTGGCCTGAAATTGACCAACCATGGCCAATAGAGGGGACTCTTAACCCAGATGTAATTAAAATAATGCTGGTACTTGTATCCACATACAAGGCTGAGCAAAAGAAAGGAAAAAAGGGGATAAAACGCAAGGAGAAGAGGCAAGTGGAGCTTGGCATTCTCCAGTTGTTTGAAGATGAGGGACAGAAACTGATCAAAGCTGCAAACGATAAGAGGGATAAAGTTGCAGAAGAAATAAAACAAAATACAGAACAAACAGAGAAACTGAAGAAAGACACCAATCCATTTTTCTCACATATGAGCCCAGTGAAGGGACCACCACCTTATGAGGTAGGGACGACGTCTAAGAAAATCTATCCTCAGATCCCGGTGATCAGTCAGGAAGGTAACTACCGTATCAGAAACGAGGAGGACAGAATAATAGAAACAGGACGAGCGGAGACAACTATAACGATGTATCCAAGATCCAAAAGTAAGAATAAAGTAAGGTTTGGGTCTGGGAGACAAAAGCTGGACCATGGAAACGAGAGCGACCAAAGCGATCAGGAAGGGAGCAGGGGAGGATATGACCCTGCAGTCAGGCGGATGTTGGCAAGAGCGGAAATAAGAGGAAATGTTACCTCTGATGATAGTGAGGATGAAGAGGGCCATGAAGAGGAAGCCCGGACGACTTTAAGAAAGATCGAAATAAGCATAGACCGATGCCGCCGTGAACGACGAAAAACTGATAATCCAGAAGAACTAAGAGAACTAGAGGACCAGCTAGAGGAATTGCGGTTTCGGAAGGAAGAGTTAGAAAATGAAAACTCCGAACAATCTGCCACGACAACTAGAGGTCGCTATAGAAAACAGTCGAATCCCAAAAAGATAATGCCAGTCATTATCCGAGGACAGAATTTGGAGTATAAGCTTTGGCAGAGTACAGATATGTCAAACATACTTGAAAAGTTACCTACTCTTCAAGATGGAGCACATCCTTGGATTTCGAAGTTGGAAGAAATCACAGTAGGAACACATCTGGCCATGGGAGACGTCAAGAGACTGTTGGCTAACCTTCTTGGGATCACAGGTATGGATGAAATTCTACAGAAAGCAGGACTCAATCGATATGCGGGGACTGCAGTGAATGATTCAGAGCTGTTTGCTGCAAGTAGAGGCCAAGTGTGCAGGGCGCTGAAAGAAACATTTCCGACAAATGTACATCCTGACAATATTTTTATTGAACCACTGGGACAAGAGGAAAACCCGAGGGCCTATGTGTCGAGAGTTCATCAAGTGTGGAGAAATGTCACAGGAAATGACCCGAATTTGAATCAAATGGAGCAGTGTGGAAGAACCGAGGGTTTAAGAAAACGGATGGTTCGCCGATACAGCATCACGCCCAGATCATGAAATTGTTGCATGCTATGATGAAGCCTAAAGAAATAGCAATAGCTAAATGTGCGGCACATCAGAGGGATGCGTCAAGGGTTTCACAAGGGAATAGAGCGGCTGATGAAGCTGCAAAAGCAGTCACTGGAGCAGATAAATTGGGCAAAGTTCTTCTCGTCACGCATGAAGTGAACTTGGAAGACAAAATTACACTTAAAGATGTGATTTTAATGCAGGAAGCTGCTCCTGAAATGGACAAACAGTTGTGGCTAGACCGAGGTGCCACCCGAGATTCTACTGGACTTTGGAGAAATCATGAGGGGCTGATACTATCACCTCCAGACCTGTTGGGTCTGATGATTCAGGAGGCGCATGGCTTAGCTCACGTTGCAAGGGGGGAAGTTAAGAGAAAGATTACAAAAGAGTATGGTTTTTGGGCACCATGTTTGCTTGAACAGATTGATTATGTCATAGGCAGGTGTACTATCTGTCTGAAAAACAATGTTCGGAGGGGAGTGATGGTTCCTCCGGGCCACATCCCAACTCCAAAGGGTCCTATGCGTGAACTAGTTGTGGACTATGTTGACATGATAAAACCGATTGAAGGGAAAAGGTATATGCTAGTCGTGGTGGACAGATTTTCACGATGGCCTGAGGCTTGTCCTACAAAACGAAAAGATGCTCAATCGGTTGCTAAGTTCTTATGCAGAGAGGTCATAAGCAGGTGGGGACTTCCAGATCGAATATCCTCAGACAATGGGAAAGAGTTTGTGGATAAGACGGTGAAATTGATTTTGCAAAAACTAGGAATTAAACAGCGTCTTGGGGCAGTCTATCATCCGCAAAGTCAAGGAATATGCGAAAGAATGAATGGTGTTCTGAAAAATCGTATTGTCAAAATATGCCAGCACACGGGGTTAAATTGGATAGCAGCACTTCCATTGGCGTTAATGGTATGTCGCTCTAGTGAGCTCCGCGATTTACATATGACACCTCATGAGTTGGTTACAGGAAGACTGATGCCCACGCCTTGTCTGCAGACAAGTGGGAAAGGTCCAAGTTTGGCCCTTTTAGAAGATGAAATGCAAACGTATGTCACATACATGGTTAATCTACATAAAAGAATATCCACCTATGTGTCTGACAGGCAAACTAAGGAGGAGGTGCAGGAGAAGCTCGATGAGCAAAAAAGGATCACAGTGCAACCTGGAGACAAGGTGTTCGTGAAGGTGTTTAGGCGGAAGTGGTATAACGAACGCCGTGAGGGACCATTTGAGGTTGTTCGCAGTACGGGAACTGCAGTTCAGGTTAAGGGATCTCCAACTTGGTATCATTTATCACACTGTGTTAAAGCACCCAGAGAAGAGGTACAACCCTCACAGAGCCGAGATGACTCTGTGGAACAAAATGAGGGAGAACATGCAGCCGAAGGGCAGATTCATGAGGATCTCCAAAGTCAAAGTCAACAAGGGGGGATTGTCCAGATTGTGGAAAATGTTGATGATGCTGAACATATTTTTGATGATGTCAGTAATGATAATGTTGATGATGGACAAGAAAAAGCATTTGGGGACATCAAATTCCAATATGTCCCAGAAACAACAGAGCCTGTTTCAGTGGAAAGTGGAACACCAGAGGATGCAAAGAGATCTGACTCCGTTGCAAGAGAACTTGAAGGTTCAGTTGGAAAAAGGAGTTCCAGGCCAGTCCGGAGGAGGGTCAAACCTCTCCGTTATGAAACTTAGGATGGTAGAGAATGTGTCACAACTAACAACAGAGGTGCCTAATAAGATTTTTACGACGCCAAAACCTGAGGAGATAGTGGTCAGATCCAAGCTTGGAAAAATGGTTATTCTTCCTTGTAAATGTGGAATAGGAAATAGCCGTATTAACTATCTTCCCAAGTGGGAAAATAGTCGTGGAGAGGATGTGGAGTTGATACCTCCTGGAAACTACGGTCTGCCTTATAATCAAAGGAAGTACTTACTGTACAATGATATAAGGTATAAGAAAGTTGTGGATGATTGTTCGCTTGCTGTGCGCAACCTTGCATGGGAAGATGAAGGGGAATATATGTGTACATATCGAGAGCCAGAGTTTAAATTTGTTCCATCTAGCCACTCTTGGATTGAAGGTTACATAAGTCGTAAGGTGAGACTTATGATAACAAACCTAAGACCTGTTGAAGCAACCACTGCAAAGGTAAATAACACACGGATAGAGGCTGCTACTTTAAATTTGAAATCAATAACTAATGATAATGCGTTCAATCAGAGTACTACCTTGGTGACAACATTAATGCCTAGGAAATTGGAGAATGTGACACAGACACTTGATAAAGTATCCTTGGAAGTGAAAGAGTTGGTAAATGAGAGCCGGAAGTTGAATAGTAGGAAGGAAATTGAGGAAGTGAAGGTTGTAAATTCATCTGAGACTGTTCAGAAGAATATTGTAGATGTGGGAAAGGAGTTTGTTGACTCGGATCAGATATCACAGGAGATGTTTGAACAGAACCATGTATTGCAGAAGAGAGAAGCTAAGTGGAAAGCATATGGATTTGATGCTTCAGTGTTGGGAATTGTAGACCCATGGGCAGGTAGAAATTTATGGTTTCAGCAGTTAACACACTCAGTGAGATCAATCAAGAAATTGAAGGGTCCATGTGTGTTGAAAGTACCAACACCAGGTACATGGCCGTCAATTCTGGAGGCGGTACCGGAACCATTAACTACTTCATGTCAATCTTCTGTACTGTCATGGCTCTTGTATCAACAGCAATCATCAGTGGATAAAGTGATGGCTTTATCAGTGAACCTTTTTAAGCCTAGATTGAATTGTTCTTGGTTGGCAGGATTACCATATGTAAATGTCCTTGATCAGCATGAAGATATCAGAACAGCGGTCCCTGATATAATGGAGGTGACAGCAGTGGGAGCTACCAGCTGTTTTTGTTCAAACACAACTCATGAAGGGCCGGGAATGTTTATGGGAATATCAAAATGTGATGGTTATACGATGGATTTAGGAAAGCGTGAGGATGAGGATGTGAATAAGTTGTATGAAGTGACTTATCAAGTGTCGAAGCGTAAGCCGAGTAGAACTTTGATGGTAAAACATCAAGTTTTGCCTGGTAATGTGACTATAGGCAATTTCAGGGATATTTGGTGGATTTGTGGTGAAAATGCTCATTTATTTCTACCATACGGGTGGACAGGATGTTGCTATATGGCAACACTGAAACTCCCATATGAAGTTTTTTCTGTACAGAAGGGAGAAGCATCTGATGAGGCTCAATCTGATGTCGCTTCCCGTAGTAGGAGAAAACGTGAGTTGGCACAGTTTCACAATTTGGAATCTTACCATTGGAGAATAAGTATAGGAGAGAAGTGGGGTATAGGATTATTTCCATGGTATGGGGTGACATTCTTGGCAGATCACATCGACAACATTACCTACACCTTGCAAGGCTTTGCGAACGAAACCATAAGAGGTTTCGAATTTTTGTCAAACACTCAGAGAAGTCACAGATTGACGTTGCTGAAACATGACATGGCTCTTGATTATATTTTGGCCAAACAAGGGGGCTTATGTGTTACTTTGAACTTAACAGGGGATGCTTGCTATACTTTGATTCCTGATAATTCAGATAATATAACTAATGTCATAGATGCACTGAAGCATATAAGAGATGCATTTGGTCCATCAGAAGGAGCTGGATGGTCTGCAAATGCTTGGTTGCAGGAGAAATTAGGGCCACTGGGAGCAGTGCTAGTTCAAATTTTGGTAGCGCTCGTTATGTCGTTGTGTGTGATGTTTTGTTTTTGCACGCTGTTGTTGACCTTTGCAAAGGCTATGATACTTAAATGGGTTGGAGTTGTGCTGCCCGGCGATCAAACGCTGATGCCATTATTACACGAAGCTGACACGGACGTGGATGAGGATGACGCGATAAAGATCGTGTTGGTGGAGGAATATCCATTTTAAATATCTCATATGATTATAATCCTATTATTTACCTCTGTTTTTGCTTGCGTAGTTTGTAGTGTTGATTTTGTTTTGCTCTTTCGAGACTTTGTTTAGTCTCGAAGGGGGGGTATGGGAAAATGAACAATATGATTAATGGACAATATGATTTCTAATTTCATATTTTCACTTATAAGAGTGTTCTTATATGATTTCTAATTTCACATTTTTACTTATAGAAGTGTTCTTATTCTGTGTTTGATGTTTTAATTTGTATTTGTTCTGTATGCAAAAGATACTGGTTTTCTTGTCTTTCATTCTAGAACATATTGGGGGAAGACCACTGTGAGGGTGGTGGACTGTCAGGGACTCCGAGGGGCTGAATGGGTTCAGACACTTCAAACATGAAAATACGAATGGCCTGAAGAACTCTGAACGTGGACTGGCGATACAACATCCCGAGTCAAGAAGTCATCGATACTACATCGGAGTCAAGGCTGCTGAGAAACTGCAGCGTTATACAGTCTTATGTCTTCTCTTAGATGTTACATTAGTATTCTTAAAAATGAATTGTCTTTTTTGTGTATTACATGCTTGGCAAATGATGGTTTCTAAATATAATGGGACCTCAGATGTTTTCTTTTTCTCGATGTTTAGGGACAGTGGGGTAGGCAGGAAAAGGTCCATAGAAAGGTGCGATGGGTCGACCAGCCTGACTTTGGACATTGTCTTGTTTTGATTTGCTGAGAGTTCCATATGTATTTGCTTAAGTCATTTCCATACACAAATTGCTAAATTTCCTCATTTCAGTGTTATGGAGTACTACGTATGGTCGCCTTGGCAGAGGGACCGTGAGAGAATTTTCCTGTCTACATTGTTTAATGGATATTTCAAGAAAGATTAGCTGCCTGACAGGTTTTTCACTCTCACTTTTTATACTCCATACAGATGTTTCAATGGTAAAAAGGGCGGGTTGTTAAATTTGTCATGTTAATACACCTGTATGTCTCTTCTTTTATTTTTTCGAGACTTTGTGTAAGTCTCGAAGGGGGGAATATGTGGTATATTTTCAAGTCTTGCACAAGACCGTGAGGCCCCTAATTGTAAACATATGTGTAAGAAGCATACGTGGAGACATAGGGTCATACGATATGTCTAGGGGCTGAAAGATAAACATGTAGGTCAAAGGGGCCATGCATGGCCATACCTCAGCGCAGATGTTGCCTGACATGAACCCGATATAAGGAGGTGCGAGAGCCCCGAAGTGCAGGACTTTCAGATTTGACTTGAGACCTCCGGACGTTCTAGACGTTCGTTAAGACATTTGTTGATTGTTTGTAATAAACTCTATTATACCAGCAAGAACAGTGTCCGCGGAGCATCCTTTCTCATCACTTCAACAGCACTGTCGCAGGAAAGATACGACAGTAGCGACATGGGGGAATGACAGAGGAGTGACATAGAGGAGTGATATTGAAAAGTGACATGGAGGAGTGACATAGAGGAGTGATATGGAGCAGTGACATGGAAGATCGACATGGGGTAATGACATAGAGTAGTGATATTGAAGTGTGAAGTGTGAAGGAGTGACATAAAGTAGTGACATGGATGAATGACATGGAGGAGTGAAAAAGATAATTGAATTTGTGTAGCGACATGGAGGAGTGACATGGAGTAGCGACATGGAGGAGTCACATGGAGGAGTGAGTTGGTGTAGCGACATGGAGGAGTGACATGGAGTAGCGACATGGGGGAATGACATAGAGGAGTGACATAGAGGAGTGATATTGAAAAGTGACATGGAGGAGTGACATGACATTGAAGACTTCGAGAAGTGACATGGAGGAGTGACATGGAAGAGTGACATGGAGGAGTGACATGGAGTAGCAACATGGAGAAGTGACATGGAATAGTGAGTTGTTGTAGCGACATGGAGGAGTGACATGGAGTAGCGACATGGAGTACTGACATGGAGGAGTGACATGGAGGAGTGAAATGGAGTGACATAGAAGACATATAAAAGTGACATGGAGGAGTGATCTGGAGGAGTGACAAGTAGGATTGATATGGAGGAGTGACATAGAGGAGTGACAAGGAGGATTGAGTTTGTGTAGCGACATGGAGGAGTGACATGGTGTAGCGACATGGAGGAGTGATATCAAGGAGTGAGTTGGTGTAGCGACATGGAGGAGTGACATGGAGGAGTGACATGGATGAGAGACATGGAGAAGTGACATGGAAGACTTGGAGAAGTGATATGGAGGAGTGACTTGGAGGAGGTACATAAAGGAATGACATGTAGGAATGACATGGAGGAATGAGTTGGTGTAGGGACATGGAGGAGTGACATGGAGTAGCGACATGGAGTAGTGACATGGAGGAGTGACATGGAGAAGTGACATGGAGGGTTGATATGGAGGAGTGACATGGAGGAGTGACGTGGTGGAGTGAAATGGAGGAGTGACATGGAGAAGTGAGTTGGTGTAGCGACATAAGGAGTGACATGTAATAGCGACATGGAAGAGTGACATGGAGGAGTGACATAGAGGAGGGTCGTCGAGGAGTGACATGGAGGAGTGACTTGGAGGAGTGACATAAAGGAGTGACATGGAGGAATGACTTGGATGAGTGACATGGAGGAGTGACATGTAGGAGTGACATGGGGAAGTGACAGGGCGGATCAGCAAGGAGGATTTATATGGTGAAGTGACATAGCGGAGGGACATGGATGAGTGACATGGAGGAGTGACATGGAGGAGCAACATGGAGAAGCGACATGGAGGAGTGACATGGAGGAGTGACATGGAGGAGGGACATGGAGGAGTGACTGGGCGCATCAGCAAGGAGGATTGATATGTTGGAGTGACATGGCGGAGGGATATGAATGAGTGACATGGAGGAGTGACATGGAGGAGCAACATGGAGGAGCAACATAGAGGAGTGACATGGAGTAGCGACATGGAGGAGTCACATGGAGGAGTGAGTTGGTGTAGCGACATGGAGGAGTGACATGGAGTAGCGACATGGGGGAATGACATAGAGGAGTGACATAGAGGAGTGATATTGAAAAGTGACATGGAGGAGTGACATGACATTGAAGACTTCGAGAAGTGACATGGAGGAGTGACATGGAAGAGTGACATGGAGGAGTGACATGGAGTAGCAACATGGAGAAGTGACATGGAATAGTGAGTTGTTGTAGCGACATGGAGGAGTGACATGGAGTAGCGACATGGAGTACTGACATGGAGGAGTGACATGGAGGAGTGAAATGGAGTGACATAGAAGACATATAAAAGTGACATGGAGGAGTGATCTGGAGGAGTGACAAGTAGGATTGATATGGAGGAGTGACATAGAGGAGTGACAAGGAGGATTGAGTTTGTGTAGCGACATGGAGGAGTGACATGGTGTAGCGACATGGAGGAGTGATATCAAGGAGTGAGTTGGTGTAGCGACATGGAGGAGTGACATGGAGGAGTGACATGGATGAGAGACATGGAGAAGTGACATGGAAGACTTGGAGAAGTGATATGGAGGAGTGACTTGGAGGAGGTACATAAAGGAATGACATGTAGGAATGACATGGAGGAATGAGTTGGTGTAGGGACATGGAGGAGTGACATGGAGTAGCGACATGGAGTAGTGACATGGAGGAGTGACATGGAGAAGTGACATGGAGGGTTGATATGGAGGAGTGACATGGAGGAGTGACGTGGTGGAGTGAAATGGAGGAGTGACATGGAGAAGTGAGTTGGTGTAGCGACATAAGGAGTGACATGTAATAGCGACATGGAAGAGTGACATGGAGGAGTGACATAGAGGAGGGTCGTCGAGGAGTGACATGGAGGAGTGACTTGGAGGAGTGACATAAAGGAGTGACATGGAGGAATGACTTGGATGAGTGACATGGAGGAGTGACATGTAGGAGTGACATGGGGAAGTGACAGGGCGGATCAGCAAGGAGGATTTATATGGTGAAGTGACATAGCGGAGGGACATGGATGAGTGACATGGAGGAGTGACATGGAGGAGCAACATGGAGAAGCGACATGGAGGAGTGACATGGAGGAGTGACATGGAGGAGGGACATGGAGGAGTGACTGGGCGCATCAGCAAGGAGGATTGATATGTTGGAGTGACATGGCGGAGGGATATGAATGAGTGACATGGAGGAGTGACATGGAGGAGCAACATGGAGGAGCAACATAGAGGAGTGACATGGAGGAGGGACATGGAGGAGTGACATGGAAGACATATAGAAGTGACATGGAGGAGTGACCTGGAGGAGTTACATAAAGGAATGACATGGAGGAATGACATGGATGAGTGACATGGAGGAGTGACAAGTGACAAGGAGGATTGAGTTGGTGTAGCGACAACTCACTCCATGGAGTAGCGACATGGAGGAGTGACATGGAGGTGTGACATGGAGGAGTGACATAGAAGAGGGACGTGGAGGAGTGACATGGAGGAGTGACATGGAAGAGTTACTTGGAGGAGTGACATAAAGGAGTGATATGGAGAAGTGACATATAGGAGCAACATGGATGCGAGACATGTAACAGCAAGGAGGAGTGATATAGTGGAGTGACATGGAGGGTTGATCGAGAGGATTGACGTGGAGGAGAGACATGGAGGAGTGACATGGAGGAGGGACATGGAGGAGTGACATGGAGGAGTGACATGGAGGGTTGATCGAGAGGATTGACGTGGAGGAGTGACATGGAGGAGTGACAAGAAGGATTGAGTTGGTGTAGTGACATGGAGGACTGACATGGAGTAGTGACATGGAGGAGTGACATGGAGGAGGGACATGGAGGAGTAGATGGAAGACATATAGAATTGACATGGAGGAGTGACTTGGAGGAGTTACATAAAGGAGTCACATGGAGGAATGACATGGATGAGTGACATGGAGGAGTGACAAGGAGGATTTAGTTGGTGTAGCGACATGGAGGAGTGACATGGAGTAGCTACATGGAGGAGTGACATGGAGATGTGACATGGAGGAGTGACATGGAGGAGTGACTTGGAGGAGTGACATAAAGGAGTGACATGGAGGAGTCACATGTAGGAGAGACATAGAGGAGTGACATGGAGGAGTTACATGTAGGAGTGACATGGAGGAGCGACATGGAAGAGTGACATGGAAGACATAGAGAAGTGACATGGAGGAGTGACATGGAGAAGTGACATGGAGGGTTGATATGGAGGAGTAACATGGAGTAGTGATATACAGAAGTGGCGTGGTGGAATGAAATGGAGGAGTGACAATGGAGGAGTGAGTTGGAGTAGGGACATGGAGGAGTGACATGGAATAGCGACATGGAGCAGTGACATGGAGGAGTGACATGGAGGAGAGACATAGAGGATTGACGTGGAGGAGAGACATGGAGGAGTGACATAGAGAAGTGACAGGGCGGATCAGCAAGGATGATTGATATGGTGGAGTGACATGGCGGAGGGACATGGAGGAGCAACATGGAGGAGTGACATGGAGGAGCGACATGGAAGAGTGACATGGAAGACATATAGAAGTGAATTTGCGGAGTGACTAGGAGTAGTGACATAAAGGAGTGAGTTGGTGGAGCGACATGGTGGAGTGACATGAAGGATTGACATGTAGGAGCGATATGGAGGAGTGAAATGGAAGAGTGAAATGGAGCAGCAAGAATGAGTGACATGGAGGTGTGACATTGAAAAGTGACATAGAGGAGTGACAAGGAGTATTGAGTTTGTGTAGCGACATGGAGGAGTGACATGGAAGACATATAGAAGTGACATAGAGGAGTGACATGGTGGAGCAAGGAAGAGTAACATGGAGGAGTGACATGGAGGAGAGTGAATGAGGAGTGACATAGAGGAGTAACATAGAGGAGTAAAATGGAAGGTTGACATGGAGGAGTGACATGGAGGAGCAACATGGAGGAGCGACATAGAGGAGTGACATGGAGGAGTGACATGGAGGAGGGACATGGAGGAGTGACTGGGCGCATCAGCAAGGAGGATTGATATGGTGGATTGACATGGCGGAGAGACATGGATGAGTGACATGGAGGAGTGACATGGAGGAGCAACATGGAGGAGCAACATAGAGGAGCAACATAGAGGAGTGACATGGAGGAGGGACATGGAGGAGTGACATGGAAGACATATAGAAGTGACATGGAGGAGTGACCTGGAGGAGTTACATAAAGGAATGTTATGGAGGAATGACATGGATGAGTGACATTAAGGAGTAACAAGTGACAAGGAGGATTGAGTTGGTGTAGCGACAACTCACTCAATTTAGTAGCGACATGGAGGAGTGACATGGAGGAGTGACATGGAGGAGAGTGAATGAGGAGTGACATAGAGGAGTAACATAGAGGAGTAAAATGGAAGGTTGACATAGAGGAGTGACATAGATGAGAAACGTGGAGGAGTGACATGGAAAACATGTAGAAATGACACGAAGGAGAGATATTGAGAACTGACATGAAAGACTTGGAGAATTGACTTGGAGGAGTGACATAAAGGAGTGACATGGAGTAATGACATGGAGGAATGACATGGAGGAGTGACATAGAGGAGTGACATGGAGGAGTGACATGGATGAGGAACATGGAGGAGTTAAACAGAGGAGTGACATGGAGGCTCGACGTGGAGGAGCAACATAGAGCAGTGACATAGAGGGCTTACATGGAGGAGCGATGTGGAGCAGCAAGAATGAGTGACATGGAGGAGTGACAAGGAGGATTGATATGGAGGAGTGACATAGAGGAGTGACAAGGAGGATTAAGTTGGTTTAGCGACATGGAGGAGTGACATAAAATAGTGACATGGAGGAGAGACATTGAGGAGTGACATAGAGGATTGATGTGGAGGAGAGACATGGAGGAGTGACACGGCGGATCAGCAAGGAGGATTGATATGGTTGAGTGACATGGCGGAGGGAGATAGATGAGTGACATGGAGGAGTGACATGGAGGAGCGACATGGAGGAGTGACATGGAAGACATATAGAAGTGAAATTGAGGAGTGATTTGGAGGAGTGACATAAAGGAGTGACATGGAGGAATGACATGGATGAGTGACATGGAGGAGTGACAAGGAGGTTTGAGTTGGTGTAGCGACATGGAGGAGTGACATGGAGTAGCGACATGGAGGAGCGACATGGAGGAGTGAAATGAAGGAGTGACATGGAAGAGTGAGTTGGTGTAGCGACATGGAGAAGTGACATGGAATAGCGACATGGAGAAGTGACATGGAGGAGTGACATGGAGGAGTGACATAGAGGATTGATGTGGAGGAGAGACATGGAGGAGTGACATGGAGAAGTGACAGGTTTGATCAGGAAGGAGGGTTGATATGGTGGAGTGACATGGCGGAGGGACATGGATGAGTGACATGGAGGAGGGACATGGAGGAGTGACATGTAAGACATATAGAAGTGACATGGAGGAGTGACTTGGAGGAGTGAGTTGGTGTTGCGACATGGAGGAGTGACATGGAGTAGTGACAATGAGGAGTAACATGGAGGAGTGAAATGGAGAAGTAACATAGAGGAGTGACATGGAGAAGTGACATGGAGGAGAGACATGGAGGAGTGACATGGGGGAGTGACATGGAGTAGCGACATGGAGGAGTGACATGGAGGAGTGAGTTGGTGTAACGACATGTAGGAGTGACATGGAAGACATATTGAAGTGACATGGAGGAGTGAGATTGAGAAATTTCAGGGCGGATCAGCAAGGATGATTGATATGGTGGAGTGACATGAAGGAGGGACATAGAGGAGTGACATGGAAGACATATTGAAGTGACATGGATGAGTGACTTGGAGGAGTGACATGGAGGAATGACATGGATGAGTGACATGGAGGAGTGAAAAGGAGTATTGAGTTGGTGTAGCAACATGGAGGAGTGACATGGAGTAGCGCCAAGGAGGAGTGACATGAGGAGTGAGTTGGTGTAGCGACATGGAGGAGTGACATGGAGTAGTGACAATGAGGAGTGACATGGAGGAGTGAAATGGAGAAGTGACATAGAGGAGTGACATGGAGAAGTGACATGGAGGAGAGACATGAAGGAGTGACATGGAGGATTGATATGGAGGAGTGACATGGAGGAGTGAAATAAAGGAGTGATATGGAGGAGCGACATCCAGGAGTGACATTGAAGTCATATAGAAGTGAAATTAAGGAGTGACTTTTAGGAGTGACATAAAGGAGTGACAAGGAGTAGCGACATGGAGGAGTGACTTGAGGAGAGACATGGAGTAGTGACATGGAGAAGTGACATTGAGAAGTGACAGGGCGGATCAGCAAGGAGGATTGATATGGTGGAGTGACATGGCGGAGGGACATATATGAGTGACATGGAGGAGGGACATGGAGGAGTGACATGGATGACATATAGAAGTGACATGGAGGATTGAATTGGAGGAGTGACATAAAGGAGTGACATGGAGGAGTGACATTGAGAAGTGACAGGGCGGATCAGCAAGGAGGATTGATATGGTGGAGTGACATGGAGGAGGGACATATATGAGTGACATGGAGGAGGGACATGGAGGAGTGAAATGGAGGAGTGAAATGGAGCAGCAAGAATGAGTGACATGGAGGTGTGACATTGAAAAGTGAAATAGAGGAGTGACAAGGAGTATTGAGTTTGTGTAGCGACATGGAGGAGTGACATGGAAGACATATAGAAGTGACATAGAGGAGTGACATGGTGGAGCAAGGAAGAGTAACATGGAGGAGTGACATGGAGTAGAGTGAATGAGGAGTGACATAGAGGAGTAACATAGAGGAGTAAAATGGAAGGTTGACATAGAGGAGTGACATAGATGAGAAACGTGGAGGAGTGACATGGAAAACATGTAGAAGTGACACGAAGGAGAGATATTGAGAACTGACATGAAAGACTTGGAGAATTGACTTGGAGGAGTGACATAAAGGAGTGACATGGAGGAATGACATGGAGGAATGACATGGAGGAGTGACATGGAGGAGTGACATGGATGAGGAACATGGAGGAGTGAAACAGAGGAGTGACATGGAGGCTCGACATGGAGGAGTGACAGTGAGGAGTGACATGCAGGAATGACATAGAGGAGTAACGTGGAGGAGCAACATAGAGCAGTGACATAGAGGGGTTACATGGAGGAGCGATGTGGAGCAGCAAGAATGAGTGACATGGAGGAGTGACAAGGAGGATTGATATCGAGGAGTGACATAGAGGAGTGACAAGGAGGATTGAGTTGGTGTAGCGACATGGAGGAGTGACATGGAATAGCGACATGGAGGAGTGACATGGAGGATTGACATAGAGGATTGATGTGGAGGAGAGACATGGAGGAGTAACAGGGCGGATCAGCAAGGAGGATTGATATGGTGGAGTGACATGGCGGAGGGACATAGATGAGTGACATGGAGGAGTGACATGGAGGAGCGACATGGAGGAGTGACATGGAAGACATATAGAAGTGACATGGAGGATCGATATGGAGGAGTGACATGCAAGAGCAACATAGAGGAGTCACACGGATGAGTGACATGGAGGTTCTACATTGAGGAGTGACATTGAGGAGTTACATGGATGAGCGACATGGAAGATCGACATGGGGGAATGACATAGAGGAGTGATATTGAAGAGTGACATGGAGGAGTGACATAAAGGAGTGACATAGAGTAGCAACATGGAGGAGTGACATGGAGGAGTTAGTTTGTGTAGCGACATGAAGGAGTGACATGGAGTAGCGACGTGGAGGAGTGACATGGAAAACATGTAGAAGTGACACGGAGGAGTGATATGGAGTAGTCACAATGAGTAGTAACATGGAGGAGTGAAATGGAGGAGTGACATGGAGGAGTTACATGGAGGAGTGATGTGGAGGAGTGACATGTAAAACATGTAGAAGTGACACGGAGGAGTGATATGGAGGAGTGACAATGTGGAGCTACACGGATGAGAGACATGACATTGATGACTTGGAGAAGTGACATGGAGAAGCGACATGGAAGAGTGACATGGAGGAGTGACATGGAGTAGCAACATGGAGGAGTGAGATGGAGGAATGAGTTGGTGTAGCGACATGGAGGAGTGACATGGAAGACTTATAGAAGTGACATGGAGGAGTTACTTGGAGGAGTGACATAAAGGAGTGACATGGTGGAATGATATGGATAAGTGACATGGAGGAGTGACAAGGAGGATTGAGTTGGTGTAGCGACATGGAGGAGTGACATGGAGGAGTGAGTTGGTGGAGCGACATGGAGGAATCACATGGAGTAGCGACATGGAGTGACTTGGAGGAGTGACATAAAGGAGGGACATGGAGGAGTGACATGGAGGATTGACATGGTGGAGCGATATAGAGGAGTGAAATGGAGGGGTGAAATATAGGAGCGACATGGATGAGAGACATGTAGCAGCAAGGAGGAGTGATATGGAGGAGTTACGTGGAGGAGTGACATGAAGGAGTGACACGGATGAGAGACATGGAGAAGTGACATGGAAGACTTGGAGATGTGATATGGAGGAGTGACTTGGAGGAGTTACATAAAGGAATGACATGTAGGAATGACATGGAGGAATGAGTTGGTGTAGGGACATGGAGGAGTGACATGGAGTAGCGACATGGAGTAGTGACATGGAGGAGTGACATGGAGGAGTGACGTGGTTGAGTGAAATGGAGGAGTGACATGGAGAAGTGAGTGGAGGAGCGACATGGGGAGTGACTGAATACGAAAGAGGATGACATGGAGGAGTGACATGGAGGACATGGAAACATAGAGAGTGACATGGAGGAGTGACATGGAGGAGTGACATGGAGGAGTGACATGGAGGTGACATGGAAGTGACATGGAGGAGTGACATGAGGAGGAGTGGTTAGCGACATGGAGGAGTGAATGGAGTAGCGACATGAGGAGTGACATGGAGGACTGAATGGAGGAGGACTTGAGGAGTGACATGGAGTGACATGGAGAATGACATGGAGGAGTGACATAGAGGAGTGATATTAGAGGAGTGGACAGTGGAGGTAGTGACATGGAAAACATGTAGAAGTGACACGGAGGAGTGATATGGAGGAGTTACAATGTGGAGCAACACGGATGAGAGACATGACATTGAAGACTTGGAGAAGTGACATGGAGGAGCGACATGGAAGAGTGACATGGAGGAGTGACATGGAGTAGCGACATGGAGGAGTGACATAGAGTAGTGACGTGGTGGAGTGAAATGGAGGAGTGACATGGAGGAGTGAGTTGGTGTAGTGACATGAGGAGTGACATGGAATAGCGACATGGAGGAGTGAGTTGGTGGAGCGACATGGAGGAGTCACATGGAGTAGCGACATGGAGGAGTGACATGGAGGAGTGACATGGAGGAGTGAAATGGAGTGACATAGAAGACATATAGAAGTGACATGGAGGATTGATATGGAGGAGTGATATGGAGGAGTGACGTGGTGGAGTGAAATAGAGGAGTGACATGGAGGAGTGAAATAGAGGAGTGACATGGAGGAGTGAAATAGAGGAGTGATATGGATGAGTGACATGGAGGAGCAACACGGAGGAGCGACATGTAGGAGTGATATGGAGTAGTGACAGGGTTGATCAGGAAGGAGGGTTGATATGGTGGAGTGACATGGCGGAGGGACATGGAGGAGGGACTAGTAGGAGTGACCTGGAAGACATATAGAGGTGATATGGAGGAGTGACTTGGAGGAGTGACAAGGAGGATTGAGTTGGTGTAGCGACATGGAGGAGTGACATGGAGTAGCGACATGGAGGAGCGACATGAGGAGTGAGTTGGTGTAGCGACACGGAGGAGTGACATGGAGTAACGACATGGATGAGTGACATGGAGGTGTGACATGGAGGAGTGACATAGAGGAGTGATGTGGAGGAGTGACATGAAGGAGTGACGTGGAGGAATGAGTTGGTGGAGCGAAATGGAGGAGTCACATGGAGGAGTGACATGGAAAACATGTAGAAGTGACACGGAGGAGTGATATGGAGGAGTGACAATGTGGAGCTACACGGATGAGAGACATGATATTGAAGATTTGGAGAAGTGACATGGAGGAGCGACATGGAAGAGTGACAAGGAGGAGTGACATGGAGTAGCGACATGGAGGAGTGACATGGAGGAGTGAGTTGGTGTAGCGACATGGAGGAGTGACATGGAAGACATATAGAAGTGAGATGGAAGAGTGTGACATGGAGAAGTGACAGGGCGGATCAGCAAGTAGGATTGATATGGTGGAGTGAAATGGTGGGGGGACATGGATGAGTGACATGGAGGAGTGACATGGAGGAGCGACATGGAGGAGTGACATGGAAGACATATAGAAGTGACATGGAGGAGTGACTTGGAGGAGTGACATAAATGAGTGACATGGAGGAATGATATGGATTAGTGACATGGAGGAGTGACAAGGAGGAGTGACATGGAAGACATATAGAAGTGACATGGAGGAGTGACATGGAGAAGTGACAGGGCGGATCAGCAAGGAGGATTGATATGGTGGAGTGACATGGAGGAGAGAAATAGAGGAGTGATATGGAGGAGCAACATGGAGGAGTGACATGGAAGACATATAGAAGTGAAATTGAGGAGTGACTTGGAGGAGTGACATAAATGAGTGACATGGAGGAATAAAATGTATGAGTGACATTGAGGAGTGACAAGGAGGTTTGAGTTGGTGTAGCGACATGGAGTAGCGACAATGAGGAGTGACATGGAGGAGTGAAATGGAGGAGTGACATGGAGCAGTGACATGGAGTAGTGACATGGAGGAGTGACATGGAGGAGTGAGTTGGTGGAGCGACATGGAGGAGTCACATGGAGTAGCGACATGGAGTGACTTGGAGGAGTGACATAAAGGAGGGACATGGAGGAGTGACATGGAGGATTGACATGGTGGAGTGATATGGAGGAGTGAAATGGAGGGGTGAAATATAGACATGTAACAGCAAGTAGGAGTGATATGGAGGAGTTACGTGGAGGAGTGACATGGAGGAGTGACACGGATGAGAGACATGGAGAAGTGACATAGAAGACTTGGAGAAGTGATATGGATGAGTGACTTGGAGGAGTTACATAAAGTAATGACATGTAGGAATGACATGGAGGAAAGAGTTGGTGTAGGGACATGGAGGAGTGACATGGAGTAGCGACATGGAGTAGTGACATGGAGGGTTAATATGGAGGAGTGACATGGAGGAGTGACGTGGTGGAGAGAAATGGAGGAGTGACATGGAGAAGTGAGTTGGTGTAGCGACAAGGAGTGACATGTAATAGCGACATGGAGGAGTGACATTGAGGAGTGACATAGAGGAGGGTCGTGGAGGAGTGACATGGAGGAGTGACATGGAGGAGTGAGTTGGTGGAGCGACATGGAGGAGTGACATGGAAGACATATAGAAGTGACATGGAGGAGTGACTTGGAGGAGTGATATAAAGGAGTGACATGGAGGAATGACTTGCATGAGTGACATGGAGGAGTGACATGGAGGGTTGATATGGAGGAGTGACATGGAGGAGTGACATAGAGGAGTGACGTGGTGGAGTGAAATGTAGGAGTCACATGGATTAGTGACATGGAGGAGTGACTTGGAGGAGTGATATAAATGAGTGACATGGAGGAGTGACATGGAGGAGTGAAATGGAGTGACATAGAAGACATATAGAAGTGACATGGAGGAGTGACTTGGAGTAGTGACATGGAGCAGTGACATAGAGGTGTTACATGGAGGAGCGATGTGGAGCAGCAAGAATGATTGACATGGAGGAGTGACATGGAGAAGTGACATAGAGGAGTGACAAGTAGGCTTGAGTTTGTGTAGCGACATGGAGGAGTGACATGGAAGACATATATATGTGACATGGAGTAGTGACATGGAGGAGTGACATTGAGGAGTGAGTTGGTGTAGTGACATGAAGGATTGATATGGAGGAGTGACATAGAGGAGTGACCTGGAGGAGTGACTTGGAGGAGTGACATAAAGGAGTGACATGGAGGAATGACATGGATGAGTGATATTAAAAAGTGTAAAGGAGGATTGAGTTAGTGTAGCGAAATGGAGGAGTGACATGGAGTAGTGACATGGAGGAGTGACATTGAGGAGTGAGTTGGTGTAGTGACATGGAGGAGTGACATGGAGGAGTGAGTTGGTATAGCGACATGAGGAGTGACATGGAATAGTGACATGGAGGAGTGACATGGAGGTGTGACATGGAGGAGTGACATAGAGGAGTGACGTGCAGGAGTGACATGGAGGAGTGACATTGAGGAGTGAGTTGGTGGATTGACATGGAGGAGTCACATGGAGGAGTCACATGGAGTAGCGACATGGAGGAGTGACTTGGAGGGGTGACATAGAGGATTGACCTGGAGGAGAGACATGGATGAGTGACCTGGAGGATTGACATGGAGGAGTGACATGGAGAAGTGACATGGAGGAGCAACATGGAGAGCGACATGGAGGAGTGACATGGAGGAGTCACATGGAGGAGGGACATGGAGGAGTGACATGGAAGAAATATAGAAGTGACATGGAGGAGTGACTTGGAGGAGTGACATAAAGGAGTGACATGGAGGAATGATATGAAAGAGTGACATGGAGGAGTGACGTGGAGGAGTGACATGGAGGAGTGAGTTGGTTGAGCGACATGGATGAGTCACATGGAGTAGCGAATTGGAGGAGTGACTTGGAGGAGTGACATGGATGTTTGACATGGTGGAGCGATATGGAGGAGTGAAATGGAGGGGTGAAATATAGACATGTAACAGCAAGTGAGAGTGATATGGAGGAGTGACGTGGAGGAGTCACATGGAGGAGTGACATGGAGTAGCAACATGGAGTAGTGACATGGAGGAGTGACATAGAGGAGGGTCGTGGAGGAGTGACATGGAGGAGTGACATGGAAGACATATAGAAGTGACATGGAGGAGTGACTTGGAGGAGTGACATAAAGGAGTGACATGGAGGAGTGACATGGAGGAGTGACATGGAAGACATATAGAAGTGACATGGAGGAGTGACTTGGAGGAGTGACATGTAGGAGTGACATGGAGAAGTGACAGGGCGGATCAGCAAGGAGGATTTATATGGTGAAGTGACATAGCGGAGGGACATGGATGAGTGACATGGAGGAGTGACATGGAGGAGCAACATGGAGAAGCGACATGGAGGAGTGACATGGAGGAGTGACATGGAGGAAGGACATTGAGGAGTGACTGGGCGCATCAGCAAGGAGGATTGATACGGTGGATGGACATGGCGGAGGGACATGAATGATTGACATGGAGGAGTGACATGGAGGAGCAACATGGAGGAGCAACATAGAGGAGTGACATGGAGGAAGGACATGGAGGAGTGACATGGAAGACATATAGAAGTGACATGGAGGAGTGACCTGGAGGAGTTACATAAAGGAATGACATGGAGGAATGACATGGATGAGTGACATGGAGGAGTGACAAGTGACAAGGAGGAGTGACATGGAGTAGCGATATGGAGGAGTGACATGTAGGAGTTAGTTGGTGTAGCAACATAGATTAGTGACATGGAAGACATATAGAAGTGACATGGAGGAGTGACATGGAGAAGTGAAAGGGCGGATCAGCAAGGAGGATTGATATGGAGGAGTGACATGGCGGAGGGACATGGATGAGTGACATGGAGGAGTGACATAAAGGAGTGACATGGAGGAGTGAGTTGGTGTAGCGACATGGAGAAGTGACATGGATGAGGAACATGGAGGAGTTAAACAGAGGAGTGACATGGAGGCTCAACATGGAGGAGTGACAGTGAGGAGTGACATGCAGGAATGACATAGAGGAGTGATGTGGAGGAGCAACATAGAGCAGTGACATAGAGCGGTAACATGGAGGAGCGACTTGGATTAGCAAGAATGAGTGACATGGAGGAGTGAAATGGTGGAGTGACAAGTAGGATTGATATGGAGGAGTGACATAGAGGAGTGACAAGGAGGATTGCGTTTGTGTAGTGAAATGGAGGAGTGACATGGAGTAGCGACATGGAGGAGTGACATCAAGGAGTAAGTTGGTGTAGCGACATGGAGGAGTGACATGGAGGAGTGACATGAAGGATTGATATGGAGGAGTGACATGGAGGAGTGACATAGAGGAGTGACCTGGACGAGTGACATGGAGGAGTGACATGGAGGAGTGAGTTGGTAGAGCGACATGGAGGAGTCACATGGAGTAGCGACATGGAGGAGTGACTTGGAGGAGTGACATAAAGGAGTGACATGGAAGAATGACATGGATGAGTGACATGAAATAGTGTAAAGGAGGATTGAGTTGGTGTAGCGACATGGAGGAGTGACATGGAGTAGTGACATGGAGTAGTGACATTGAGGAGTGAGTTGGTGTAGTGACATGGAGGAGTGACATGGAATAACGACATGGAGGAGTGACATGGAAGACATATAGAAGTGATATGGAAGAGTGACTTGGAGGAGTGACATAAAGGAGTGACATGGAGGAATGACATGGATGAGTGACATGGAGGAGTGAAAGAGAGGATAGAGTTGGTGTAGCGACATGGAGGAGTGAAATGTAGTAGTGACATGGAGGAGTGACATGGAGGAGTGAGTTGGTGTAGCGACATGGAGGAGTGACATAGAGGAGTGACATAGAGGAGTGATATTGAAAAGTGACATGGAGGAGTTACATAGAGTAGTGACGTGGAGGAGTGACATGGAAAACATGTAGAAGTGACACGGAGGAGTGATATGGAGGAGTTACAATGTGGAGCAACACGGATGAGAGACATGACATTGAAGACTTGGAGAAGTGACATTGAGGAGCGACATGGAAGAGTGACATGGAATAGCGACATGGAGGAGTGACATGGAGGAGTGAGTTGGTTTAGCGACATGGAGGAGTGACATTCAGTGGTGACATTGAGTAATGACATGAAAGAGTGACATGGACCAGTGACATGGAGGAGTGACATGAGGAGTGAGTTTGTGTAGCGACATGGAGGAATGACATGGAAGACATATAGAAGTGAAATTGAGGAGTGACTTGGAGGAGTGACATAAAGGAGTGAGTTGGTGGAGCGACATGTAGGAGTGACTTGGAGGAGTGACATAAAGGAGTGACATGGAGGAGTGATATGTAGGATTGACATGTAGGAGCGATATGGAGGAGTGAAATGGAGGAGTGAAATGGAGGAGTGATATATAGGAGCAACATGGATGAGATACATGTAACAGGAAGGAGGAGTGATATGGAGGAGTGATATGGAGGAGTGACATGAAGGAGTGACATAGAGGAGCAACATGGAGGAGCAACTTGGAGGAGTGACATTGAGGAGTGACATGGAGGAGTGACATAGAGGATTGACGTGGAAGAGAGACATGGAGGTGTGACATGGAGAAGTGACAGGGCATATCAGCAAGGAATATTGATATGGTGGAGTGACATGGCAGAGTGACATGGATGAGTGACATGGAGGAGTGACATGGAGGAGCAACATGGAGGAGTGACTTGGAGGAGTGACATAAAGGAGTGACATGGAGGAATCATATGGATGAGTGACATGGAGGAGTGACAAGGAGAATTGAGTTGGTGTAGCGAAAAGGAGGAGTGACATGGAGTAGCGACATGGAGGAGTGACAATAGGAGTGAGTTGGTGTAGCGACATGGTGGAGTGACATGAGGAATGAGTTGGTGTAGCGACATGGAGGAGTGACATGGAGTAACGACATGGAGGAGTGACATAGAGGAGTTACGTGGAGGAGTGACATGGAGGAGTGACATGGAGGAATGAGTTGGTGGAGCAACATGGATGAGTCACATGGAGGAGTGACAATGGAGTAGCGACATGGAGGAGTGACAATAGGAATGAGTTGGTGTAGCGACATGGTGGAGTGACATGAGGAATGAGTTGGTGTAGCGACATGGAGTAACGACACGGAGGAGTGATATCGAGGAGTGACAATGTGGAGCTACACGGATGAGAGACATGATATTGAAGACTTGGAGATATGACATGGAGGAGCGACATGGAAGAGTGACATGGAGGAGTGACCTGGAAGACATATAGAGGGTATATGGAGGAGTGACTTGGAAGAGTGACATAAAGGAGTGACATGGAAGATCGACATGGGGGAATGACATAGAGTAGTGATATTGAAGTGTGACATGGAGGAGTGACATAAAGTAGAGACATGGATGAATGACATGGATGAGTGACATGGAGGAGTGAAAAAGATAATTGAGTTTGTGTAGCGACATGGAGGAGTGACATGGAGGAGTCACATGGAGGAGTGAGTTGGTGTAGCGACATGGAGGAGTGACATGGAGTAGCGACATGGGGGAATGACATAGAGGAGTGACATAGAGGAGTGATATTGAAAAGTGACATGGAGGAGTGACATGGAGTAGTGACATGGAGGAATGACAGGGATGAGTGACATGGAGGAGTGAAAAAGAGGATTGAGTTGGTGTAGCGACATGGAGGAGTGACATGGATTAGCGACATGGGGGAATGACATAGAGGAGTGACATAGAGGAGTGATATTGAAAAGTGACATGGAGGAGTGACATGGAGTAGTGAGTTGTTGTAGCGACATGGAGGAGTGACATGGAGTAGCGACATGGAGTAGTGACATGGAGGAGTGACATGGAGGAGTGAAATGGAGGATTGATATGGAGGAGTGACATGGAGGAGTGAAATAGAGGAGTGATATGGAGGAGCGACATGGAGGAGTGAAATAGAGGAGTGATATGGAGGAGCGACATGGAGGAGTGACATGGAAGACATAAAGAAGTGAAATTGAGGAGTGACTTGGAGGAGTGACATGGATGAGTGTCATGGAGGAGTGACAAGGAGGTTTGAATTGGTGTAGCGACATGGAGGAGTAACATGGAGTAGCGACATGGAGGAGTGACATGAGGAGTGACGTAGTGGAGTGACGTGGTGGAGTGAAATGGAGGAGTGACATGGAAGAGTGAGTTGGTGTAGCGACATGGAGGAGTGACATGGAATAGCAACATGGAGGAGTGACATGGAGGAGTGACATAGAGGATTGACGTGGAGGAGAGACATGTAGGAGTGACATGGACAAGTGACAGGGTTGATCAGGAAGGTTGGTTGATATGGTGGAGTGACATGGCGGAGGGACATGGATGAGTGACATGGAGGAGTGACATGGAGTAGTGACATGGAGGAGGGACATGGAGGAGTGACTTAGAAGACATATAGAGGTGATATGGAGGAGTGACTTGGAGGAGTGACATAAAGGAGTGACATGGAGGAATGACATGGAGGATTGAGTTGGTGTAGCGACATGGAGGAGTGACATGGAGTAGCGACATGGAGGAGTGACATTAGGAGTGAGTTGGTGTAGCGACATGGAGGAGTGACATGGATTAACGACATGGAGGAGTGACATGGAGGAGTGACATAGTGGAGTGACTTGGAGGAGTGATATGGAGGAGTGACATGGAGGAATGAGTTGGTGGTGCAACATGGAGGAGTCACATGGAGGAGTGACATGGAAAACATGTATAAGTGACATGGAGGAGTGATATCGAGGAGTGACAATGTGGAGCTAAATGGATGAGAGACATGATATTGAAGTCTTGGAGAAGTGACATGGAGGAGCGACATGGAAGAGTGACAAGGAGGAGTGACATGGAGTAGCGATATGGAGGAGTGACATGATGGAGTGAGTTGGTGTAGCGACATGGAGGAGTGACATGGAAGACATATAGAAGTGACATGGAGGAGTGACTTGGAGGAGTGACATAAAGGAGTGACATGGAGCATTGATATGGATGAGTGACATGGAGGAGTGACAAGGAGGATTGAGTTGGTGTAGCGACATGGAGGAGTGACATGGAGTAGCGACATGGAGGATTGACAATAGGAGTGAGTTGGTGTAGCGACATGGGGGAGTGATATGGAGGAGTGACATGGAATAGTAACATGGAGTAGTGACATGGAGGAGTGACAAGGAGGATTGAGTTGGTGTAGCGACATGGAGGAGTGACATGGAGTAGCGACATGGAGGATTGACAATAGAAGTGAGTTGGTGTAGCGACATGGGGGAGTGATATGGAGGAGTGACATGGAGGAGTGATGTGGAGGAGTGACATGGAGGAGTGACATGGAGGAATGAGTTGGTGGAACGACATGGAGGAGTCACATGGAGTAGCGACTTGGAGGAGTGACTTGGAGGAGTGATATAAAGGAGTGAAATGGAGGAGTGAAATGGAGGAGTGACATATAGGAGCAACATGGATTTGAGACATATAACAGCAATGAGGAGTGATATGGAGGAGTGACATGAAGGAGTGACATAGAGGAGCAACATGGAGGAGTGACATGGAGGAATGAGTTGGTGTAAGGACATGGAGGAGTGATATGGAATAGCGACATGGAGGAGTGACATGGAAGAGTGACATGGAGGAGTGACATAGAAGATTCTCGTGGAGGAGAGACATGGAAGAGTGACAAGGAGAAGTGACAGGGTGGATCAGCAAGGACGATTGATATGGTGGAGTGACATGGAGGAGTGACATGGAGGAGCAACATGGAGGAGTGACATGGAAGACATATAGTAGTGACATGGTGGAGTGACATGGAGTAGCGACATGGAGGAATGACATGGAGGAGTGAATTGGTGTAGCGACATGGAGGAGTGACATAGAGTAGCGACATGGGGGAATGACAGAGGAGTGACATAGAGGAGTGATATTGAAAAGTGACATGGAGGAGTGACATAGAGGAGTGATGTGGAGCAGTGACATGGAAGATCGACATGGGGGAATGACATAGAGTAGTGATATTGAAGTGTGACATGGAGGAGTGACATAAAGTAGTGACATGGATGAATGACATGGATGAGTGACATGGAGGAGTGAAAAAGATAATTGAGTTTGTGTAGCGACATGGAGGAGTGACATGGAGAAGTCACATGGAGGAGTGAGTTGGTGTAGCGACATGGAGGAGTGACATGGAGTAGCGACATGGGGTAATGACATAGAGGAGTGACATAGAGGAGTGATATTGAAAAGTTACATGGAGGAGTGACATAGAGGAGTGACGTGGAGGAGTGACATGGAAAACATGTAGAAGTGACACGGAGCAGTGATATTGAAAGAGTTACAATGTGGAGCTACACGGATGAGAGACATGACATTGAAGACTTCGAGAAGTGACATGGAGGAGTGACATGGAAGAGTGACATGGAGGAGTGACATGGAGTAGCAACATGGAGAAGTGACATGGAATAGTGAGTTGTTGTAGCGACATGGAGGAGTGACATGGAGTAGCGACATGGAGTAGTGACATGGAGGAGTGACATGGGGGAATGAAATGAAGTATTGATATGGAGGAGTGACATGGAGGAGTGAAATAGAGGAGTGATATGGATGAGCGAGATGGAGGAGTGTCATGGAAGACATATAGAAGTGAAATTGAGAAGTGACTTGGAGGAGTTACATAAAGGAGTGACATGGAGGAATGACATTAGTGAGTGACATGGAAGAGTGACAAGGAGGTTTGAGTTGGTGTATCGACATGGAGGAGTGACATGGAGTAGCAACATGGAGGAGTGACATGAGGAGTGACGTAGAGGAGTGAAATGGATAAGTGACATGGAAGAGTGATTTGTTGTAGCGACATGGAGGAGTGACATGGAATAGCGACTGGGAGGAGTGACATGGAGGAGTGACATGGATGAGTGACATAGAGGCATGACGTGGAGTAGAGACATGGAGGAGTGACATGGAGAAGTGACAGGGTTTATCATGAAGGAGGGTTGATATGGTGGAGTGACATGGCGGAGTGACATGGAGGAGCAACACGGAGGAGCGACAAGGAGGAGTGACATGGAGTAGTGACATGGAGGAGCAACACGGAGGAGCGACAAGGAGGAGTGACATGGATGAGTGACATGGAGGAGTGACATGGAGGAGCAACACGGAGGAGTGACAAGGAGGAGTGACATGGGGTATTGACATGGAGGAGGGACATGGAGGAGTGACCTGGAAGACATATAGAGGTGATATGGAGGAGTGACTTGGAGGAGTGACATAAAGGAGTGACATGGAGGAGTGACATGGAGGAGTGAGATGAGGAGTGAGTTGGTGTAGCGACATGGAGGAGTGACATGGAGTAGCGACATGGAGGAGTGACATGGAGGTGTGACATGGAGGAGTGACATAGAGGAGTGATGTGGAAAAGTGACATGGAGGAATGACATGGAGGAGTGAGTTGGTGGAGCGACATGGAGGAGTCACATGGAGTAGCGACATGGAGGAGTGACTTGGAGGAGTGATATAAAGGAGTGACATGGAGGATTGACATGGAGGAGCGATATGGAGGAGTAAAATGGAGGAGTGAAATGGAGTGACATGGAGGAGCGACATGGAGGAGTGACATGGAGTAGTGAGTTGTTGTAGAGACATGGAGGAGTGACATGGAGTAGTGACATGAAGGAGTGACATGGAGGAGTGAAATGGAGTATTGATATGGAGGAGTGACATGGAGGAGTGAAATAGAGGATTGATATGGAGGAGCGACATAAAGTAGTGATATGGAGGAATGACATGGATGAGTGACAAGGAGGTTTGAGTTGGTGTAGCAACATGGAGGAGTGACATGGAATAGCAACATGGAGGAGTGACATGGAATAGCAACATGGAGGAGTGACATGGAGGAGTGACATGGAGGAATGATATGGATGAGTGACATGGAGGAGTTACATGGAAGAGTTAGTTGGTGTAGCGACATTGAGGAGTGACATGGAATGGCGAAATGGAGAAGTGACTTGGAGGAGTGACATGGAGGAGTGACATGGAGGAGTGACATGGAAGACATATAGAAGTGAAATTGTGGAGTGACTTGGAGTAGTGACATGAGGTTTGAGTTGGTGTAGTGACATGGATGAGTGACATGGAGTAGCGACATGGAGGAGTGACATGAGGAGTGACGTAGAGGAGTGACATGGTGGAGTGAAATGGAGGAGTGACATGGAGGAGTTACATGGAAGAGTGAGTTGTTGTAGCGACATGGAGGAGTGACATGGAATAGCAACATGGAGGAGTGACATGGAGGACTGACATGGAGGAATGATATGGATGAGTGACATGGAGGAGTGACAAGGAGGATTGAGTTGGTGTAGCGACATGGAGGAGTGACATGGAGTAGCGACATGGAGGAGTGACAATAGGAGTGAGTTGGTGTAGCGACATGGGGGACTGACATGGAGGAGTGACATGGAGTAGTGACATGGAGTAGTGACTTGAAGAGTGAGTTGGTGTAGCGACATGGAGGAGTGATATGGAGTAGAGACATGGAGGAGTGACATGGAGGAGTGACATGGAGGAGTGACATAGAGGAGCGTCATGGAGGAGTGACATGGAAGACATATAGAAGTGACATAGAGGAGTGACGTGGAGGAGTGACATGGAGGAGTGACATGGAGGAGTGAGTTGTTGGAGCAACATGGAGGAGTCACATGGAGTAGCGACATGGAGGAGTGAATTGGAGGAGTGACATGGAGGAGTGAAATGGAGTGACATAGAAGACATATAAAAGTGACATGGAGGAGTGATCTGGAGGAGTGACAAGTAGGATTGATATGGAGGAGTGACATAGAGGAGTGACAAGGAGGATTGAGTTTGTGTAGTGACATGGAGGAGTGACATGGAGTAGCGACATGGAGGAGTGACATCAAGGAGTGAGTTGGTGTAGCGACATGGAGGAGTGACATGGAGCAGTGACATAGAGGGGTTACATGGAGGAGCGACGTGGAGCAGCAAGAATGAGTGACATGGAGGAGTGACAAGTAGTATTGATATGGAGGAGTGACATAGAGGAGTGACAAGGAGGCTTGAGTTTGTGTAGCGACATGGAGGAGTGACATGGAAGACATATAGAAGTGACATGGAGGAGTGACATGAAGGATTGATATGGAGGAGTGACATGGAAGAGTGAGTTGGTGGCGCGACATGGAGGAGTCACATGGAGTAGCGACATGGAGGAGTGACTTGGAGGAGTGATATAAAGGAATGAAATGGAGGAGTGAAATGGAGTGACATAGAAGACATATAAAAGTGACATGGAGGAGTTACATGGAGGAGTGATCTGGAGGAGTGACAAGTAGGATTGATATGGAGGAGTGACATAGAGGAGTGACAAGGAGGATTGAGTTTGTGTAGTGACATGGAGGAGTGACATGGAGTAGCGACATGGAGGAGTGACATCAAGGAGTGAGTTGGTGTAGCGACATGGAGGAGTGACATGGAGCAGTGACATAGAGGGGTTACATGGAGGAGCGACGTGGAGCAGCAAGAATGAGTGACATGGAGGAGTGACAAGTAGTATTGATATGGAGGAGTGACATAGAGGAGTGACAAGGAGGCTTGAGTTTGTGTAGCGACATGGAGGAGTGACATGGAAGACATATAGAAGTGACATGGAGGAGTGACATGAAGGATTGATATGGAGGAGTGACATGGAAGAGTGAGTTGGTGGCGCGACATGGAGGAGTCACATGGAGTAGCGACATGGAGGAGTGACTTGGAGGAGTGATATAAAGGAATGAAATGGAGGAGTGAAATGGAGTGACATAGAAGACATATAAAAGTGACATGGAGGAGTTACATGGAGGAGTGACATGGAGGTTTGATATGGAGGAGTAACATGGAGGAGTGATATAGAGGAGTGACGTGGTGGAGTGAAATGGAGGAGTGACATGGAGGTACTACATGGAGGAGTGACATTGAGCAGTAACATGGACGAACGACATGGAAGATCAATATGGAGGAATGACATAGAGGAGTGATATTGAAGAGTTACATGGAGGAGTGACATAAAGGAGTGACATGGAGGAATGACATGGAGGAGTGACATGGAGGAGTGAGTTGGTGTAGCGACATGGAGGAGTGACATGGAGTAGCGACATGGAGTAGTGACATGGAGGAGTGACATGGAGGAGTGAAATGGAGGATGGATATGGAGGAGTGACATGGAGAAGTGCAATAGAGGAGTGGTGTGGAGGCGTGACATGGAAGACATATAGAAGTGACATTGAGGAGTGACTTGGAGGAGTGACATAAAGGAGTGAAATGGAGAAATTAAATGGATGAGTGACATGAAGGAGTGACAAGGAGTTTTGAGTTGGTGTAGCGACATGGAGGAGTGACATGGAATAGCGACATGGAGGAGTGACATGGAGGAGTGACATAGAGGATTGATGTGGAGGAGAGACATGGAGGAGAGACATAGAGGGTTGATGTGGAGGAGAGACATGGAGGAGTGACATGGAGAAGTGACAGGTTTGATCAGGAAGGAGGGTTGATATGGCGGAGTGACATGGCGGAGAGACATGGAGGAGTGAGTTGGTGTAGCGACATAATGAGTGACATGGAATAGCGACATGGAGGAGTGACATGGAGGTGTGACATGGAGGAGTGACATAGAGGAGCAACATGGAGGAGCAACTTGGAGTAGTGACATGGAGGAGTGACATGGAGAAGTGACAGGGCGAATCAGCAAGGAGGATTGATATGGTGGAGTGACATGACGGAGGGACATGGATGAGTGACATGGAGGAGTGACATGGTGGAGCAACATGGAGGAGTTATATGGAAGACTGAGTTGGTGTAGCGACATGGAGGAGTGACTTAGAGGTTTGACGTTGAGGAGAGACATGGAGGAGTGACATGGAGGATTGACATGGAGGAGCGATATGGAGGAGTAAAATGGAGGAGTGAAATGGAGTGACATGGAGGAGTGACATGGAGTAGCGACATGGAGGAGTGACATGGAGGTGTGACATGGAGGATGGACCTGGAGGAGTGACATGGAAGACATATAGAAGTGACATGGAGGAGTGACATGGAGGAGTGACATAGAGGAGTGACATGGATGAGTAACATGGAGGAGTGAGTTGGTGTAGCGACATGGAGAATTGACATGGATGAGGAACATGGAGGAGTTAAAGAGAGGAGTGACATGGAGGCTTGACATGGAGGAGTGACAGTGAGGATCAACATGGAGGAGTGCCATGGAGGAGCAAGGCGGAGCGACATGGAAGATCGACATTGAGGACTGTCATGGAGGAGTGACATGAAGGAGTGACATGGATGCGACATTGAGGAGTGTCATGGAGGAGTGACATGGAGGAGAAACGTGGAGGAGCGACAGGGATGATTGACATGCAGTAGCAAGGATTAGCGACATGGAGGATCCACATGGAGGAGTGACATGGAGGAGTGACATTGAGGAGTGGCATGGATGAGTTACATGGAGGAGTGTCATGGAAGACATGGAGGAGTGACATGGAGGAGCGACAAGCAGGATCGACATGGAGGAGTGACATGTAGGATCGACATGCAGGAGTGGCATGGATGAGTTACATGGAGGAGTGTCATGGAAGACATGGAGGAGTGACATGGAGGAGCGACAAGCAGGATCGACATGGAGGAATGACATGGAGGAGGAAGGAGGAGCGACATGGAGGAGTGACATGGAGGATCAACATGGAAGATTGACTTGGAGGAGCGAAATGGAGGAGTGACATGGAGGAGCGCCAAGGAGGAGTGAAATGGATGATAGACATGGAGAAATGACATGGATGATCGACACGGAGGAGCGACATGGAGGATTGAGATGGAGGAGCGACATGGAGGAGCGACATGGAGGAGTGACATAGAGGAGCGACAAGGAGGAGTGACATGGATGTTCGACATGAAGGAGCGACATGGAGGATTGATATGGAGTAGTGACATGGAGGAGCGACATGGAGGAGTGACATGGAGGAGCGACAAGGAGGAGTGACATGGATAATCGACATGGAGGAGTGCTATGGATGATCGACATGGAGGAGTGACATGGAGGAGTGACATTAAGGAGTGACAAGAAGAAGTGACATGGAGGAGTGACATGGAGGATCAACATGGAGGAGTGACATTGAGGAGTAACATTAAGGAGTGACATTTCATAGTGACTTGGAGGAGGGACATGGAGGAGGGACATGGAGGAGTGACAAGGAGGAGCGACATAGAGGAGTGACATAGAGGAGCAAGGATGAGCGACATGGAGGATCGACATGGAGTAGAGACATGGAGGAGCGGCATGAAGCAGTGACATGGAGGAGTGACATGGAGGAGCCACATGCAGAATCGACATGGAGGAGTGACATGGAGCAATGACTTGCAGGATCGACATGGAGAAGTGACATGGAGGATCAACATGGAGGAGCGAAATGGAGGAGTGACATAGAGGATCAACATGGAGTAGCGACATGGAGGAGTGACTTGGATGATCGATATGGAGGAGCGACAGGGAGGATTGATATGGAAGAGCGACATGGAGGAGCGACATGGAGGAGTGACATGGAGGAGCGACTTTGATGATTGATGAGGAGCAAGGATAAGCAACATGGAGGATCGACATGGAGGAGTGACATGGAGGAGTGACATTGAGGCGTGACAAGAAGAAGTGACATGGAGGAGTGACATGCAGGATTGACATGGAGGAGCAACATGGAGGAATGACATGTAGGATCGACATGCAGGAGTGACATGAAGGAGTGACATGGAGGAGTGTCATGGAAGACATGGAGTAGTGACATAGAGGAGTTACATTGAGGAGTCACAGGAAGGAGGGACATAGAGGAGCAACCTTCTGGAGTGACAAGGAGGAGTGACATGGAGGAGCAAGGATGAGGGACATGGTGGATCGACATGGAGGAGTGACATGGAGTAGCAAGTTGGAGGAGTGACATGGAGGATTGACATGGAGAAGCGACATGGAGGAGCGGCATCTAGTATCTACATGGAGGAGCAACATGGAGGAGTGACATGGAGGAGTGTCATTGTTGATCGACATGAAGGACTGAAATGGAAAAGCTACATGGAGGACTGAAATGGAAAAGCTACATGGAGAAGCGACATAGAGGAGCGACATGGAGAATCGACATGGAGGAGCAACATGGAGGAGTGACATGGAGGAGTGACATGGAGTATCGACATGGAGTAGAGACATGGAGGAGCGGCATGAAGCAGTGATATGGAGGAGTGACATGGAGGATCGACATGGAGGAGGGAGATTCTGGATTGACATGGAGTAGCGGCATCGAGGAGTGACATGGAGGAGCAAGGATGAGCAACATGGAGGAGTGCCATGGAGGATCAACATGGAAGAGCGACATGGATTATCGACATGGAGGAGTGAATTGGAAGGAGGGACATGGAGAAGCGATATTATGGGTTAAAATTCTGGAGTGACATTCTTGAGTGACATGTAGGAGTGACATTCTGGAGTGACATGGAGGATTGAACCGGAGGAGTGACATGGAAGACATTGAGGTGTGACATGGAGGATCGACATTGAGTAGTGACTTGGAGTAGTGACAAGGAGGGTTGACATGGAGGAGCGACATGGAGGATCAACACGGAGGGTTGACATGGAGGAGTGACATGGAAGACAGGAAGGAGTGACATGGAGGGGAGATATGGAGGTGTGAAATAGAGGATTGACATGGAGGAGTGACATGGAGGAGGTTTATGTAGGAGTGATATTCTGGAGTGACTTTCTGGAGGAAACATTCTGGAGTGACATGGAGGTATCGACATGGAGGAGTGACAAGTAGGATTGATATGGAGGATCTATATAGAGGATTGACATGGAGGAGGGACATTCTGGAGTCAAATTCTGGAATGACATTCTGGAGTGACATGGAGGAGCAACATTCGGGGGGACATGGGGGAGTGACATGGAGGAGTGATATGGATGAGCAGGGACGAGCAACATGTAGGATCGACATGGAATAGTCACATGGATGACCGACACGGATGAGGTACATGGGGGAGTGATATTGGAAGACATGGAGGAGTGACATGGTGGAGCAACATGGAGGATCAAAATGGAAGATCGACATGGAGCAGTGACATGGATGAGTGACAAGGAGGAGCGACAAGGAGGAGTAACAAGGAGGAGCGACATGGAGGATCGATATGGAAGAGCGACATCGAGCAGTGACATGGAAGTATGACATAGAGGAGCGAAATAGAGGATCGATATATAGATAGTAGTGACATGGAGGAGGGACATGGAGGAGTGACATTCTGGAGTGACATGGAGGAGCAACATTGAGGAGGGACATAGAGGAGTAACATTCTGGAGTTAAATTCTGGAGTGAAATTCTGGAGTGAAATTCTGGAGTTAAATGGAAGAGCGACATGGTGGAGTGATATGGAGAAGCAAGGAGGAGTGACATGGAGGATCGACATGTGTCGACATGGAAGACCGATATTGAGTAGTGAATTGGAGGAGTGACAAAGAGGAGCGACATGAAGGAGTTACATGGAGGAGTGACATTTTGGAGGGACATTCTGGAGTGACATGGAGGAGCAACATTCTGGAGTCCCATTCAGGAGTGACATTGATGAGACATATGGAGGATTGACATAGAGGAGTAACATGAAGGATCTACATGGAGGAGCTACATGGAGGAGGTACATGGGGGAGTGACATGGAAGACATGGAGGAGTGACATGGTGGACCAACATGGAGGATCGAAATGGAGGATCGACGTGGAGGACTAACAAGGAAGAGCGACATGGAGGATCGACATGGAGGAGCGACATGAAGGAGTAACAAGGAGGAGCTACATGGAGGAGCTACATAGGGGAGTTACATGGAAGACATGGAGGAGTGAAATGGATGTGCAACATGGAAGATCGACATGGAGCAGTTACATAGAGGGTTGACATGGAGGAGCGACATGGAGGAGCGACGTAGAGGAGTGACATGGAAGACAGGGAGGAGTGACATGGAGGGGAGATATGGAGTTGTGAAATAGAGGATTGACATGGAGGAGTGTCATGGAGGAGGTTTATGGAGGAGTGACATTCTGGAGTGACTTTATGGAGGTACATTCTGGAGTGACATGGAGGTATCGACATGGAGGAGTGACAAGGAGGAGTGATATGGAGGATCTACATAGAGGATTTACATGGAGTAGGGATATGGAGGAGTGATATTCTGGAGTCAAATTCTGGAGTGACATTCTGGAGTGACATGGAGGAGCAACATTCTGGGGTGACATGGAGGAATGACATGGAGGAGTGATATGGACGAGCAGGGACGAGCAACATGGAGGATCGACATGGAATAGTCACATGGAGGACCGATACGGATGAGGTACATGGGGGAGTGACATGGAAGACATGGAGGAGTGACATGGTGGAGCAACATGGAGGATCAAAATGGAGCATCAATATCGAGCAGTGACATGGAAGTGTGACATGGAGGAGTTACATTGACGATCGACATGGAGGATCAACAAGGGGGAGTGACATGGAGGAGTGACGTGGAGGAGAGACATGGAAGATCGACATGGAGTATTGACAAGGAGGACTGACATGAAGGAGTTGTCAGTCCTCCTTAAATTCTGGAGTGAAATTCTGGAGTGATATGTAGGATCTACATTCAAGAGTGAAATGGAGGATCGACATGGAAGAGCAACATAGAGGACTGACATGGTGGAGCATCAATGTTGATCGACATGGATGAGTGACAAAGAGGAGTGACATGGTAGAGATGGAGGAGTGACATGGAGGATAGACATGGAAGATTGACATGGAGGATCGACATGGAGGACTGACATTATGGAGTTAAATCTAGATTGACATGGAGGAGCTACATTCTGGAGTGACATGGAGGAGCGACATGGTGGAGTGATATGGATGATTAAGGAGGAGCGACATTGAGGATCGACATGTGTCAACATGGAAGACATGGAGGAGTTTCATGGAGGATCGACATTGAGCAGTGACATGGAGGAGTGACAAATTGGAGCGACATGGAGGAGTGACATGGAGGATCTAAATGGAGGAGTGACCTGGAGGATCGACATGGAGGAGCGATATGGAGGATCGATAAGGAGGAGCGACATCGAGGAGCAACATGGAGGAATGACATGGAGGATCAACAAGGGGGAGTGACATGGAGGAGTGACACAGAGGAGAGACATGGAGGAGGTACATAAGGGAGTTACATGGAAGACATGGAGCAGTGAAATGAAGGAGCAACATCGAGGATCGAAATGGAGTATCGACATGGAGCAGTGACATGGAGGAGTGACATGGAGGATCTAAATGGAGGAGTGACCTTGAGGATTGACATGGAGGAGCGATATGGAGGATCGATAAGGAGGAGCGACATCGAGGAGCAACATGGAGGACTGACATGGAGGATCAACAAGGGGGAGTGACATGGAGGACTGACACAGAGGAGAGACATGGAGGAGGTACATAAGGGAGTTACATGGAAGACATGGAGCAGTGAAATGAATGAGCAACATCGAGGATCGAAATGGAGTATCGACATGGAGCAGTGACATGGAGGAGTGACATGGAGTAGCGACATGGAGGATCGACATGGAGTATTGACAAGGTGGATCGACATGGAGGAGTGACATGGAGGAGTGACATGGTAGAGATGGAGGAGTGACATGGAGGAGAGACATGGAAGATCGACATGGAAGATCGACATGGAGGATCGACATGGAGGAGTGACATGGTAGAGATGGAGGAGTGACATGGAGGAGAGACATGGAAGTTCGACATTGAGGATTGACATGGAGGAGTGACATTCTGGAGTTAAATCTGGATTGACTTTTTGGAGTGACATGGAGGAGTGACATGGTGGATTGATATGGATGAGCAAGGAGGAGCGACATGGAGGATCGAGATGTGTCGACATGGAAGACATTTAGGAGTGACATGAAGGAGTTACATTTTGGAGGGCAATCTTGGAGGGACATTCTGGAGTGACATGGAGGAGCGACATTCTGGAGTGACATTTTGGAGTGACATTGATGAAAGATATGGAGGATTGACATAGAGGATCAACATGGAGGAGTGACATGGAGGAGCAACATGGAGGAGTGACAAGGAGGAATGACATTGAGGAGTGACATGGTAGAGATGGAGGAGTGACATGGAGGAGAGACATGGAAGATCGACATGGAGGATCGACATGGAGGAGAGACATGGAAGATCGACACGGAGGAGTGACATGTAAGACATGGAGTAGTGACATGGAGGATTTGACATTGAGTAGTGACATGGAGGAGTGACAAAGAGGATCGACATGGAGGAGAGACATGGAGGATCGACATGGAGGAGCAACAAGGTGGATCGACATGGAGGAGTGACATGGAGGAGTGACATGGTAGAGATGGAGTAGTGACATGGAGGAGAGACATGGAAGATCGACATGGAGGATCAACATGGAGGAGTGACATGGTAGAGATGGAGGAGTGACATGGAGGAGAGACATGGAAGATCGATATGGAGGATCGACATGGAGGAGTAATATGGAGGAGTGACACGGAGGAGAGACATGGAGAAGTGACATTAAAGACATGTAGTGACATGGAGGATCGACATTGAGTAGTGACATGGAGGAGTGACAAGGAGGAGTGACATTGATGAGTGACATGGAGGAGCAACATGGAGGACTGACATGGAGGATCAACAAGGGGGAATGACATGGAGGAGTGAATTGGAGGAGAGACATGGGAGATCGACATGGAGTATTGACATGGTGGAGCGTCAAGGTTGATCGACATGGAGGAGTGACAAGGAGGAGTGACATGGTAGAGATGGAGAAGTGACATGGAGGATAGACATGGAAGATTGACATGGAGGACTAACATTCTGGAGTTAAATCTGGATTGACATGGAGGAGCGATATTCTGGAGTTACATGGAGGAGCGACATGGTGGAGTGATATGGATGATTAAGGAGGAGCGACATTGAGGATCGACATGTCAACATGGAAGACATGTAGGAGTTTCATAGAGGATCAACATTGAGCAGTGACATGGAGGATTGACAAATTGAAGTGACATGGAGGAGTGACATGGAGGAGTGACATGGTGGAGTGACATGGAAGATCGACAAGGAGGAGTAACATGTAGGATCTAAATGGAGGAGTGACCTGGATGATCGACATGGAGGAGCGATATGGGGGATCAATAAGGAGGAGCGACATCGAGTAAAAACATGGAGGACTGACATGGAGGATTAACAAGGTGGAGTGACATGGAGGAGTGACACAGAGGAGAGACATGGAGGAGGTACATAGGGGAGTGACATGGAAGACATGGAGCAGTGAAATGGAGGAGCAACATCGAGGATCGACATGGAGGATCGACATGAAGCAGTGACATAGAGGAGTGACATGGTAGAGATGGAGGAGTGATATGGAGTAGAGACATGGAAGATCGACATGGAGGATCGACATGGAGGAGTGACATGGTAGAGATGGAGGATTAACATGGAGGAGAGACATGGAAGATCGACATTGAGGATCGACATGGAGGAGTGACATTCTGGAGTTATATCTGGATTGACATTTTGGAGTGACATGGAGGAGTGACATAGATGAGTGACATGGTGGAGTGATATGTATGAGCAAGGAGGAGCGACAAGGAGGATCGAGATGTGTCGACATGAAAGACATGGAGGAGTGACATGGAGGAGTTACATTTTGGAGGGACATTCTGGAGGGACATTCTGGAGTGACATGGAGGAGCGACATTCTGGAGTGACATTTTGGAATGACATTGATGAGAGATATGGAGGATTGAGATAGAGGATCAACATGGAGGAGTGACATGGAGGAGCGACATGGAGGAGTGACATGGAGGAGTGACATGTAGTATTGACATGGAGGAGTTACATAGAGGAGTGACGTGGTAGAAAGGGAGTTGTGACATGGAGGAGCGACACGGAGGAGCGAAATAGAGGATCGACATGGAGGAGTAACATTCTGGAGTTTAATTCTGGAGTGACATTCCGGAGTGTAATGGAGGAGCAACATTCTGGAGTGACATGGAAGAATGACATGGAGGAGTGATATAGAGGAGCAAGGAGGAGAGACATGGTGGATAAACATGGAGGAGTGACTAGGAGGAGAATCATAGAAGAGTTAAATGTAGGAGCTACATGAGGAGCAACATCACGGAGCGACTTGGAGGACTGACATGGAGGAATGACATTCTGGAGGAACATGGAGGAGCGACATTTTGGAGTGACACGGAGGAGCAACATTCTGTAGTGACATGGAGGAGTGATATGGAGGCGTGACACGGAGGAGAGACATGGAGGAGTGACATTAGGAGCTACATAGAGGATCGACATGGAGGAGCAACAAGGTGGATCGACATGGAGGAGTGACATGGTAGAGATGGAGGAGTGAAATGGATGAGAGACATGGAAGATCGACATGGAGGATTAACATGGAGGAGTGACATAGTAGAGATGGAAGAGTGACATGGAGGAGAGACATGGAAGATCAACATGGAGTATCGACATGGAGGAGTGACATTCTGGAGTAAAATCTGGATTGACATTTTGGAGTGACATGGAGGAGTGACATGGTGGAGTAACATTCTGGTGTTAAATTCTGGAGTGACATTCTGGAGTGTCATGGAGGAGCAACATTCTGGAGTGACATGGAAGAACGACATGGAGGAGTGATATAGAGGAGCAAGGAGGAGCGACATGGAGGATAAACATGGAGGAGTGACTAGGAGGAGAAACAGAAGAGTTACATGGAGGAGCTACATGAGAAGCAACATCACGGAGCGACTTGGAGGACTGCAATTTAGGAATGACATTCTGGAGAGACATGGAGTACCGACATTCTGGAATGACATGGAGGAGCAACATTCTGGAGTGACATGGAGGAGCGACATGGAAGATCGACATGTAGGAGTGACATGGAGGAGTGATATGGAGGAGTGACATGGAAGATCGACACGTAGGAGTGACATGTAAGACATGGAGGAGTGACATGGAGGATATGACAATGAGTAGTGACATGGAGGAGTGACAAAGAGGATCGACATGGAGGAGAGACATAGAGGATCAACATGGAGGAGTGACATGGAGGATCAACAAGGAGGAGCAACAAAGTGGATCGACATGGAGGAGTGACATGGAGGAGTGACATGGTAGAGATGGAGGAGTGACATGGAGGAGAGACATGGAAGATCGACATTTAGGATCGACATGGAGGAGTGACATTCTGGAGTAAAATCTGGATTGACATTTTGGAGTGACATTTTTAAGTGATATGGAGAAGTGACATGGTGGAGTGATATGGATGAGCAAGGAGGAGCAATATGGAGGATCGACATGTGTCGACATGGAAGACATGAAGGAGTGACATGGAGGATTGACAAAGAGGAGCGACATGGAGGAGTGACATGGAGGAGTTACATTTTGGAGGGACATTCTTGAGGGACATTCTGGAATGACATGGAGGAGTTACATAGAGGAGTGACACGGAAGAAAGGCAGGAGTGACATGGAGGAGCGACATGGAGGAGCGAAATAGAGGATCGACATGGAGGAGTGACATGGAGGAGTGACATTCTGGAGTGACATTCTGGAATGACATGGAGGAGTGACATGTATGAGGGACATGGAGGAGTAACATTCTGGAGATAAATTCTGGATTGACATTCTGAAGTGTCATGGAGGAGCGACATTCTGGAGTGACATGGAAGAACGACATGGAGGAGTGATATGGAGGAGCAAGTAGGAGTGACATGGAGTGACATGGAAGACAGGGAGGAGTGACATGGAGGAGCGACATGGAGGTGTTAAATAGCGGATCGACATGGAGGTGTGACATGGAAGAGGGACATGGTGGAGTGATATTCTGGAGTTACATTCTGGAGGGATATTCTGGAGTGAGATGTAGAAACGTCATTCTGGAATTACATGGAGGAGCAACAGGGAGGAGTTATATGGATGATCAAGGAGGAGCGACATGGACGATCGACATGGAGTAGTCACATGGAGCATCGACATGAAGGAACAATATGGAGCAGTGACATGGTAAAATTGGAGGAGTTACATGGAGTTACATGGAAGATCGACATGGAGGATCATCATGGAAAATTAACATGGATGAGTGACAAGAGGAGCGTCATGGAGAAGCAACATGGAGGATCGACATGGAGGAGCGACGTGGAGGAGCAACATTGAGGAGCGACATGGAGGCCTGACATGGAGGATCGACATGGATGGCTGACATTGAGTATTGACATGGAGAAAGGACATGTAGGAGTGACACTATTGAATGACATGGAGGAGAGACATGGAGGAGTGACATTCTGGAGTTAAATTTTGGAGTGACATTCCGGAGTGACATGTAGGAGCGACATTCTGGAGTGACATGGAGGAGATATATGGAGGAGCAAGGAAGAGCGACATGGGGGATCAACATGGAGTAGTGACATGGAGGAGCGACAATGAGGAGTGACATGGAAGACATGGAGGAGTGACATGGAGGAACAACATGGAGAATCGACATGGAGGATAGAAATGGAGGATGGACATGCAGGAGTGACTTTCTGGAGTTAAATTCCGGCGTGACATACTGGAGTGACATTGAGGAGCGACATTCTGGAGTGACATGGAGGAGCAACATGGAGGAGTGACATGGAAGACATGGAGTAGTGACATGGAGGATCGAAATAGAGTATTGACATGTAGGAGGGACATGGAGGAGTTACATTGAGGAGCGACATGGAGGAGTGACCGGGAGGAGTGACATTCGGGAGTGACATTCTGGAGGGACATTCTGGAGCGACATGGAGGAGCGACATGGAGGATCAACATGGAGGAATGACAAGAGGAGCGTCATGGAGGAGCAACATTGAGGAGCAAACATGAAGGACTGACTTGGAGATTAGACATGGATGACTGACATTGAGGATCGACATGGAGAAAGGACATGGAGGAATTACATTCTGGAGTTAAATTCTGGAGTGACATTCTGGAGTGACATGGATGAGGGTCATGGAGAAGTGACATTCTGGATTTAAATTTTTGGAGGGACATTCTGGAGTGACATGGAGGAGTGATATGGAGGAGCAAGGAGGAGCAACATGGAGGATCAACATAGAGTAGTGACATGAAGGAGCGACACGGAGGAGTGACATTCTGAAGAGACATTCTGGAGTGACACTGAGGAGAGACATGGAGGAAGTACATGGGGGAGTTACATTGAGGAGCGACATGGAGGAGTGACCGGGAGGAGTGACATTCGAGAGTGACATTCTGTAGGGACATTCTGGAGCGACATGGAGGAGGTACATGAGGGAGTGACGTGGAAGACATGGAAGAGTGACATGGAGTAGCAACATGGAGGAGTGACATGGAGGAGTGACAAGGAGGAGCGACATGAAGGAGTAACAAGTAGGAGCAACATGGTGGAGTGTCATGTAGGATCAACATGGAGGAGTGACATGGAGGAGTGACATGGTAGAAATGGAGGAGTGACATGGAGGAGAGACGTGGAAGATAGACATGGAGGATCGACATGGAGGAATAACATGGAGTGACAAGGAGGAGTAACAAGGAGGAGTGACATGGGAGAGCGACATGGAAGAGCTACATGGAGGAGCGACATCGTGGAGTGACATGGGGGACTGACATGGAAGATCGACATGGAGGATAAACATAAAGGATCTACATGGAGGAGCGACATGGAGGAGGTGTATGAGGGAGTGACATGGATGACATGGATGAGTGACATGAAGTAGCAATATGGAGGATCAACAAGGACGATCGACATGGAGCAATGCCATGGAGGAGTGACAAGGAGAAGCGACATGGAGGAGTGACATGGAGGATCAACATGGAGGAATGACAAGAGGAGCGTCATGGAGGAGCAACATTGAGGAGCAAACATGAAGGACTGACATGGAGATTAGACATGGATGACTGACATTGAGGATCGACATGGAGAAAGGACATGGAGGAATTACATTCTGGAGTTAAATTCTGGAGTGACATTCTGGAGTGACATGGATGAGGGTCATGGAGAAGTGACATTCTGGATTTAAATTTTTGGAGGGACATTCTGGAGTGACATGGAGGAGTGATATGGAGGAGCAAGGAGGAGCAACATGGAGGATCAACATAGAGTAGTGACATGAAGGAGCGACACGGAGGAGTGACATTCTGAAGAGACATTCTGGAGTGACACTGAGGAGAGACATGGAGGAAGTACATGGGGGAGTTACATTGAGGAGCGACATGGAGGAGTGACCGGGAGGAGTGACATTCGAGAGTGACATTCTGTAGGGACATTCTGGAGCGACATGGAGGAGGTACATGAGGGAGTGACGTGGAAGACATGGAAGAGTGACATGGAGTAGCAACATGGAGGAGTGACATGGAGGAGTGACAAGGAGGAGCGACATGAAGGAGTAACATGTAGGAGCAACATGGTGGAGTGTCATGTAGGATCAACATGGAGGAGTGACATGGAGGAGTGACATGGTAGAAATGGAGGAGTGACATGGAGGAGAGACGTGGAAGATAGACATGGAGGATCGACATGGAGGAATAACATGGAGTGACAAGGAGGAGTAACAAGGAGGAGTGACATGGGAGAGCGACATGGAAGAGCTACATGGAGGAGCGACATCGTGGAGTGACATGGGGGACTGACATGGAAGATCGACATGGAGGATAAACATAAAGGATCTACATGGAGGAGCGACATGGAGGAGGTGTATGAGGGAGTGACATGGATGACATGGATGAGTGACATGAAGTAGCAATATGGAGGATCAACAAGGACGATCGACATGGAGCAATGCCATGGAGGAGTGACAAGGAGAAGCGACATGGAGGAGTGACATGGAGGATCAACATGGAGGAATGACAAGAGGAGCGTCATGGAGGAGCAACATTGAGGAGCAAACATGAAGGACTGACATGGAGATTAGACATGGATGACTGACATTGAGGATCGACATGGAGAAAGGACATGGAGGAATTACATTCTGGAGTTAAATTCTGGAGTGACATTCTGGAGTGACATGGATGAGGGACATGGAGAAGTGACATTCTGGATTTAAATTTTGGAGGGACATTCTGGAGTGACATGGAGGAGTGATATGGAGGAGCAAGGAGGAGCAACATGGAGGATCAACATAGAGTAGTGACATGAAGGAGCGACACGGAAGAGTGACATTCTGAAGAGACATTCTGGAGTGACACTGAGGAGCAACATGGAGGAGGTACATGGGGGAGTTACATTGAGGAGCGACATGGAGGAGTGACCGGGAGGAGTGACATTCGGGAGTTACATTCTGTAGGGACATTCTGGAGCGACATGGAGGAGCGACATGGAGGAGGTACATGAGGGAGTGACGTGGAAGACATGGAGGAGTGACATGGAGTAGCAACATGAAGGAGTGACATGGAGGAGTGACAAGGAGGAGCGACATGAAGGAGTAACAAGTAGGAGCAACATGGTGGAGTGTCATGTAGGATCAACATGGAGGAGTGACATGGAGGAGTGACATGGTAGAAATGGAGGAGTGACATGGAGGAGAGACGTGGAAGATAGACATGGAGGATCGACATGGAGGAATAACATGGAGTGACAAGGAGGAGTAACAAGGAGGAGTGACATGGGAGAGTGACATGGAAGAGCTACATGGAGGAGCGACATCGTGGAGTGACATGGGGGACTGACATGGAAGATCGACATGGAGGATAAACATAAAGGATCTACATGGAGGAGCGACATGGAGGAGGTGTATGAGGGAGTGACATGGATGACATGGATGAGTGACATGGAGTAGCAATATGGTGGATCAACAAGGACGATCGAAATGGAGCAATGCCATGGAGGAGTGACAAGGAGAAGCGACATGGAGGAGTGACATGGAGGATCAACATGGAGGAATGACAAGAGGAGCGTCATGGAGGAGCAACATTGAGGAGCAAACATGAAGGACTGACATGTAGATTAGACATTGATGACTGACATTGAGGATCAACATGGAGAAAGGACATGGAGGAATTACATTCTGGAGTTAAATTCTGGAGTGACATTCTGGAGTGACATGGATGAGGGTCATGGAGAAGTGACATTCTGGATTTAAATTTTGGAGGGACATTCTGGAGTGACATGGAGGAGCGACATTCTGGAGTGACATGGAGGAATGACATTCTGGAGGGGCATGGAGGAGCGACATTCTGGAGTGACATGGATGAGCGACATTCTGGAGTGACATGGAGGAGCAACATTCTGGAGTGACATTGAGGAGCGACATGGGGGATTGACATGGAGTAGTAACATGAAGGATCTACATGGCGGAGCGACATTGAGGAGGTACATGAGAGAGTGACATGGAAGACATGGAGGAGTGACATGGAGTAGCAACATGGAGGATCAACATGGACGATCGACGATCGATATGGAGCAGTGACATGGAGGAGTGACAAGGATGAGCCACATGAAGGAGTAACAAGGAGGAGCGAGATGGAGGAGAGACATGGAGCATCGACATGGAGGAGTGACATGGAGGAGTGACATAGGAGACGGAGGAGTGACATGTAGGAAAGAAATGGAGGTGTTAAATTGAACATCGACATGGAGGAGTGATATGGAGGAGGGATATGGAGGAGTTACATTCTAGAGTGACATTCTGGATGAACATTCCGGAGTGACGTGGAGAAGTGATATGGAGGATGGACATATACGATTGACATGGAGTAGGTACATGGAGGAGTTACATTCTGAAAGTGACATGGAGGAGTGATATGGATGAGCAATTAGGGGCGACATGGAGGAGCGACATGGAGCAGTGACATGGAGGATCGACATGGAAGAGGGACATGGAGGACTGACATTCTGGAGTTATATTCTGGAGGGACATTCTGTAGAGACATGAAGGAGTGACATGGAGGATGGACATAGAGGATTGACATGGAGGAGGGACGTGGAGGAGTGACATTCTGGAGTTAAATTCTGTAGTGAAATTCTGGAATGGCATGGAGGAGCAACATTCTAGAGCGACATGGAGGAGTAACAAGGAGGAGCGACATGGAGGATCGAAATGGAGGATTGAAATGGAGCAGTGACATGGACGAGTGACATGGAATTGTTACATGGAGGAGTGACATGGAGGATCGACATGGAGGAGTGACATAGAGGAGTGACATGGTGGAGTGACATGGAGGAGTGAAATGTAGGATTGACATGGAGGAGTTACATTGAGGAGTGACGTGGAAGACAGGGAGGAATGACATGGAGGAGCACAATTGATGATCGACATGGAGCAGTGACATGAAGGAAGGACATGGAGGAGTGACATGGAAGAGCGACATGGAGGAGTAACATGTAGGATCGACATGCAGGATTGACATGGAGGAGTGACATGGAGGATTGTCATGGAAGACATGGAGTGACATGGAGGAATTACTTGGAGAAGTCACAGGAAGGAGGGACATGGAGGATCGAAATTCTGGAGTGACATGGAGGAGTGACATGGAGGCACAAGGATGTGCGACATGGTGGATCGACATGGAGAAGTTACATGGAGGATTGATATGGAGGAGTGACATGGAGTAGCAAGTTGGAGGAGTGTCATGGAGTATTGACATGGAGGAGCGACATGGAGGAGGGACATGGAGGAGCTACATTCTGGGTTAACATTCTGGAGTTTCATTTAGGAGTGACATGGAGGAGTGACATTCTGTAGTGACAACGAGGAGTGACATGGAGGAACAAGGATGAGCGACATGGTGGGTCTACATGGAGGTGTGACATGGAGTAGCAACTTGTAGGAGTGACATGGAGGATCGACATGGAGGAGTGACATTGAGGCACTCCTCAATGTCGACATTAAGGAGTGACATGGAGGAGGGACATGGAGGAGGGAAATTTTGGAGTGATGAGGAGGAGCGACATGGAGGAGTGACATGGAGGAGCAAGGATGAGCGACATGGAGGATCGACATGGAGTAGAGACATGGAGGAGCGGCATAAAGCAGTGACATGGAGGAGTGACATGGAGCAGTGACTTGCAGGATAAACATGAAGGATTGACATGAAGGATCAACATGGAGGAGCGACATGGAGGAGCGAAATGGAGGAGTGACATGGAGGATCAACATGGAGGAGCAACATGGAGGAGCAAAATGGAGGAGTGACATGGAAAAGCGACAGGGAGGAGTGACATGGATGATCGACATGTAGGATTGACATGGATGATCGACATGGAGGAGCGACATGGAGGATTGATATGGAGTAGCGACATGGAGGAGCGACATGGAGGAGTGTCATGGAGGAGCGACATTGATGAGTGACAAGAAGAAGTGACATGGAGGAGTGACATGGAGGAGTGACATTGAGTCGTGACAAGAAGAAGTGACATGGAGGAGTGACATGGAGGATTGACATGGAGGAGTGACATGGAGGAGTGTCATGGAAGACATGGAGTAGTGACATGGAGGAGTTACATTGAGGAGTCACAGGAAGGAGGTACATAGAGGAGATACATTCTGGAGTGACATGGAGTAGTGACATGGAGGATCAAGGATGAGGGACATGGTGGATCGACATGGAGGAGTGACATGGAGTATTAACTTGGAGATGTGACATGGAGAATCGACATGGAGGAGTGACATGGAGGAGTGACTATGAGGAGTGACAAGAAGAAGTGACATGGAGTAGTGACATGGAGGATTGACATGGAGGAGTAACATGGAGTATTGATATTGAGGAGTGACATGGAGTAGCAAGTTGGAGGATTGACATGGAGGATCGACATGGAGGAGCGACATGGAGGAGGTACATGGAGGAGCTACATTCTGGGTTGACATTCTGGAGTGACATGTAGGAGTGACATTCTGGAGTGACATGGAGGAGTAACATTCTGGAGTGACATGGAGGAATGACACGGAGGAACAAGGATGAGCGACATGGAGGATCGACATGGAGGAGTGATATGGATCAGTGACATGCAGGATAGACATGGAGGAGGGAGATTCTGGATTGACATGGAGTAGCGACATTGAGGAGTGACATGGAGGAGCAAGTTTGAGCAACATGGAGGATCGACATGGAGGAGCGACATGTAGGTTCTACATGGAAGAGCAACATGGAGGAGTGAAATGGAGGAGTGACATGGAGGATCGACATGGAGGACTGACATGGAGGAGCGACATGGAGAAGCGACATGGAGGAGTCACATTCTGGATTGACATTCTGGTGTGACATGGAGAGTAACATGGAGGAGTAAGAATGAGCGACATGGACGATCAACATGGAGGAGTGACATTGAGGACTGACATGGAGAAGTGACATGTAGGATCGAGATGGAGCATTGATATGAAGGAGTGACATGGAGGAGCGACAAAGAGGAGTGACATGTAGGATCGGCATGCAGGAGTGACATGGAGGAGTGTCATGGAAGACATGGAGTAGTGACATGGAGGAGTTACATTGAGGAGTCACAGGAAGGAGGGACATGTAGGAGTTACATTCTGGGTTGACATTCTGAAGTGACATGGAGGAGCGACATTCTGGAGTGACATAGAGGAGCGACATGGAGGACTGACATTGAGCAGTGACATGTCGAAGTGACATGGAGGAGTGACATGGAAGATTGGCAATGAAGGAGTGACAAGTAAGACATGGATGAGTGACATGGAGGAGCGACATGTATGATCGACATAGCGGAGTGACATGGAGGATCGACATGGAGGACTGACATGGAGGAGCCAGGATGAGCGACATGGTGGATCGATATGGAGGAGTGACATGGAGGATTGATATGGAGGAGTGACATAGAAAAGGTAACATTAAGAGGTAACATGGAGAAGCGACATGGAGGAGTGACATTTAGGACCTACATGGAGAAGCAACATGGAGGAGAGAAATGGAGGAGTGACATGGAGGAGAAACATGGCGTAGTGAGAGGGATGAGTGACATGGGGGATCGACATGGACGAGTGACCTGGAGGAGCGAAATGCAGAAGAAACTTGGAGGAGTGACATGAAGCAGTGACATGGAGTAGTGACTTGGAGGAGGGACAAGGAGGAGGGACAAGGAAGAGCAACATGAAGAAGTGACATTCCTGAGTTACATTCTGGAATGACATGGAGGAGCATCACTCTGTACTGACATTGAGAAGCAACATGGAGGAGTGCCATGGAGGAGCAAAGCGGAGCGACATGGAAGATCGACATTGAGGACTGTCATGAAGGAGTGACATGGAGGATCGAAATAGAGCAGTGATATGAAGGAGTGACATGGAGGAGTAACATAGAGGAACGACATTGAGGATAGACATGGAGGATTGACATGGACGAGCGACATGGAGGAGTGACATGTGGGATCGACATGCAGGAGTAACATGGATGAGTGACATGGAGGATTGTCATGGAAGACATGGAGGAGTGACATGGAGGAGTTACATGGAGGAGTCACAGGAAGGAGGGACATGGAGGAGCAACATTCTGGGTTGACATTCTGGAGTGACATGGAGGAGTGACATGGAGGAGCAAGGATGAGCAAGGATGAGCGACATGGTGGATCGACATGGAGGAGAGACATGGAGTAGCAACTTGGAGGAGTGACATTCTGGAGTGACATGGAGGAGCTATATTCTGGGTTGACATTCTGGAGTGACATTCTGGAGTGACATTCTGGAGTGACATGGAGGAGCAACTTGGAGGAGTGAAATGGAGGATCGACATGGAGAAGCGACATGGAGGAGCGACATCTAGGATCTACATGGAGGAGCAACATGTAGGAGTGACATGGAGCATCGACATGGAGGAGTGACATTGAGGAGTGATATGCAGGATCGACATGGAGGATTGACATGGAGGAGCGACATGGAGGAGTGATATGTAGGATCGACATGCAGGAGTGACATGGAGGAGTGTCATGGAAGACATGGAGTAGTGACATGGAGGAGTTACATTGAGGAGTCACAGGAAGGAGGGACATGGAGGAGCGACATTCTGGGGTGACATGGAGGAGCGACATTCTGGGGTGACATGGAGGAGCGACATTCTGGAGTGACATAGAGGAGCGACATGGAGTAGTGACATTGAGCAGTGACATGTCGGAGTGACATGGAGGAGTGACATGGAAGATCGACATGGAGGAGTGACAAGGAAGACATGGATGAGTGACATGGAGGAGCGACATGTAGGATCGACATAGAGGATCGACATGTAGGATCGACATGGAGGAGTGACATGAAGGATCAACATGGAGGATCGAGATGGATGAGTGACATGGAGGAGGGACAAGGAGGAGTGACATACTGGAGTGACATTCTTGAGTGACATTCTGGAATGACATGGAGGAGCGATATTCTGGAGTGTCATGGAGGAGCAACATGGAGGATTGACATGGAGGAGCATGGAGGATCGACATGGAGCAGTGATACGTATGAGTGACATGGAGGAGTGACAAGGAGGAGCGACATGGAGGAGTTTAATGGAGGAGTGACATGGAGGATCAATCATAGTTTAGCATATCGAAAGATTTCATGATAAAAATTCATTCTAAAGTATGTCAAAAAATGTCATTAAAAAAAGTAATAGTATAGTGTTTTGAAATTTTCTAGAAAAAAAAGTCATACTTGAAAGTTTTTGACATACTTTCATGAAAAGAAATCATAGCGTAGCATGTTGAAAAATTTCTTGAGAAAAATTAATTGTATAACGTTTAAAATTTTCTTGAAAAAAAGAAAGTATAGCTTGTCGAAAAATTTCCTGAAAAAAAAGTCATAGTTTAGCATGTCGAAAAAAGTCATGAAAAAAAGTCATACTATATTGTATATCAAAAAATTTCATGAAATAAACTTCATTGTATAATATTTCGAAAAATTTCATTAATAAAAGTCATTGTGTAATATCTCGAAAAATGTCTTGAAAAAAGTCAAAGAATATTATGTCAAAAAATTTCATGAAAAAAAGTCATAGTTTAGCATGTCGGAAAATTTCATGAAAAAAAGTCAAAGTGTAACGGTGTAAAGTAAGTAAGAGTGTTTTTTATTAATACAGTTAAAGTCATATTTAATTTTGGACAACCAGCCATTTTTTCTGAAGAGCTTTTATTTTATAAACAGTGCATCTATTATTGCGGACAGCCAGGGCTTTTATTTTGAATTACATGCATGTGCACTGTGGGTAACCTACAGCAGAAAGAGACTGTGATGCTGTGGGTAAGTTGGTCCGTTGCCAGCTCCGCTATAATAAGTTGTTAGTAATATTACTAACAACTTGAAAAAAAGTTGTAAAAAGCTGTTTTTTAAACAGCAATTGAAAAAATAATGAAGCCAAGGTGTGGATGGGCCTGTGGCACACGAGCCATTCCCTGGACCTGAGCCTGTTCTGCTCTATAATTAAAGTTGTTACACATTGCGGAAAAGTGTTCAATCATTTCTGTTTGTTGAGCAAAACGTGCCCGCTGTGTTCCGTGGCGTTCCTGGAGGTGGCAGCAGAGCATAGTTAGCTGCATGTGGGCCTCTTCTGTTGTTGAGGAAAGATAAAAACTAAGGGACATTTGGAGTTTAGGGTAAAGAAACACACTAGCTATACTTGTAAACATTACATTTAATTCATTTTAAATTGATATAACTATGTGGATGTGGAAATATGTTTTATGTATTTGATGTTTATGCTTTTACAATGTAATTGTAACCTGTGTTGAAATGTACCACTATACGATCACAATGTACAACTCTAGTTTTCATCACTAAACTTGCGTTAACTGTCTTTCTCATCCAAAACCACTCAGGAACGCATTTCTCCTCAAGAAACACTGAAACGTGCATTTATATGAAGAATATATGATTTATTTACAGAAACACATCTGTTATACTGGAAACATACAAAAAAGAGACAGAATATGAAAATAAACATTGTTTTCTCAAATTTTACATTAGAATTCGCTTCCAAGTATCGAATCTTCATTCTGAGCTCAATTCTATTCAAAACTCTTGTTTTCATCACTAAACTCAGTTAATATCTCTTTCTCTCCAATAAACCACACAGAAAAGCATTTCTCCTCAAGAAACACTGAAAAGTGCATTTATATGAAAATGATGTGATTTCTTCAGAAAAGAAATCTCTTTTATTGGAAACATACAAAACAGGATGAAAATGAAAGGGAATATATTTTTACAATTTTTTTACATAATAGTTGGCCTTTCTGCATCAAACCTTCACACTGACCTCAATTCCATGTAAAACTTTAGTTTTCATCACTAAACTTGCTTAAACTGTTTTAAAAAAAATCCATTGTATGATATGTCAAAAGATTTCATGAAAAAAAAGTCATAGGCATGTCGAAAAAAATCCATGAAATAAATTAAATTGTATAATATGTTGAAAAAAATCATTTAAAAAAATGTATAGTATAATATGTCGAAAAATTTCTTGGAAAAAAAGTTATACTACTACTATATATTTTGAATTTTTTTTGAAAAAAAGTCATACTATATCGTGTCGAAAAATTTCATGAAAAAAATTAATTGTATAATAAATCGAAAAAAATCATGAAAAAAAAGTACCGTATAAGATGTCGAAAATTTTCTTGAAGAAAAGTCAAAGTATAGTTTTTCAAAAAATGTCATGAAAAAAAAGTTATAGTATAGCATTTTGAAATTTTTTGGAAAAAAATACAATATTGTATGTATCATATGTTGAAAAAATTAATGAAAAAAGTCTAATTATAATTCAAAGTTTCCAAATTCAGCCCGTGATGTTGTGGTCAGCTGCACTGTCCCCGATGAAAAAAGCATAAACTTGTAGTGTGCCGCCACTTTTTTTGAGTTATCGGTGTGAAGCATGCCCCTCGTTTCATTTTCTTCATCCCCAGCGTGACAGAAGCCACAGCGCTGGCCGCCATCTCCCGGGCTGGCCCGAAGAGGGGATCTGTCCTGATGGGAAGATCTTTTTTTCAGATCTTTTTTTTCAGACTTTTATTTCAGACATTTTCAGATCTTTTTTTCAGATCTTTTTTTTCAGACTTTTTTTTCAGACTTCTTTTGTCCGACATTTTTCAGACTTTTTTTCGGGCTTTTTGTCAGACATTTTTCAGACTTTTTTTCGGGCTTTTTTTTCCAGACATTTTTCAGATCTTTTTTTTAGATCTTTTTTTTCAGACATTTTCAGATCTTTTTTTTCGGACAGTTTTTTCAGACTTCTTTTGTCCGACATTTTTCAGATATTTTTTCCAGACTTTTTTTGTCCGACAATTTTCAGATATTTTTTTCAGACATTTTTCAGATCTTTTTTCCAGACTTGTTTTGTCCGACAATTTTCAGATCTTTTTTTTAGATCTTTTTTTTCAGACATTTTCAGATCTTTTTTTTCGGACAGTTTTTTCAGACTTCTTTTGTCCGACATTTTTCAGATCTTTTTTTTCAGACTTTTTTTTCAGACATTTTCAGATCTTTTTTTTCGGACAGTTTTTTCAGACTTCTTTTGTCCGACATTTTTCAGATATTTTTTCCAGACTTTTTTTGTCCGACAATTTTCAGATATTTTTTTTCAGACATTTTCAGATCTTTTTTTTCCAGACTTTTTTTTCAGACTTTTACAACCCGGAGTTGGTGTAGGGGTAAAGGGAGTAACATTGAGCCGATGTTATCAGTCAATCACATGTTTATTGATGGGTGATTGAAATTAAAGCAAAATAAAACATACAATGGTTTGAATTAATACTAAATGAAAACGAGGGTTTAGGGTGGCCGAAAAGGAGACAACAAAGGCTCACACCCTAGCCCTGAATAATCCTAACAATCAGACAAACTTACACAACTGTTCTAATCACAACGAAATATGAACACACACAATATGAGTTAACATTAACAATCTAAAGTCCCCTGACTCCAGTAGGACCTATACACAATATGGTAACAATCTAAAGTCCCCTGACTCCAGTAGGACCTATACACAATATGGTAGTTAACCACACACAATAATCGAGAGGCACGGGGAACAGATCACACTGCCCGTCTTGGTCTAGTCACAGCTGGCCTTTAATTCTTTCCACGCGGCACAGCCGGCTGGTGATTGGCTAATCACATGTGACGTGTCAGAGGCAGGACCACAAACGGCGGGAAACGAAGGGCATCCACCTGAGGGCGTTCCGGAGGCGTGGCCCGGAAGGGAATCCCCTAGACATGACATCGTCTTGGAGCGACGGGACAGCAGGGCGCACCAAAAGAAAAGAGCACAGGGAGAGCGCAGCACAGCAACATACAACAATATAAACAATAACGAACGGTGACTTCTGAGACCGTAACAAGATATTTTCAGATCTTTTTTTTCAGACAGTTTTTTCAGACTTCTTTTGTCCGACATTTTTCAGACTTTTTTTCAGATATTTTTTTTAAGAATTTTATTTCAGACATTTTCAGATATTTTTTTTCAGACTTTTTCAGATATTTTTTTTCAGACTCTTTTTCGGGGGTTTTTTCGAGCATTTTTTCGGACATTTTTTCAGACTTTTTTTGTCCGACATTTTTCAGATATTTTTTTCAGATATTTTTTTTAAGAATTTTATTTCAGACATTTTCAGATATTTTTTTTCAGACTTTTTTTGTCCGACATTTTTCAGATATTTTTTTCAGATATTTTTTTTAAGAATTTTATTTCAGACATTTTCAGATATTTTTTTTCAGACTTTTTTTGTCCGACATTTTTCAGATATTTTTTTAAGACTTTTTTTTTCAGACATTTTCAGATCTTTTTTTTCAGACTTTTTTTGTCTGACATTTTTCAGATCTTTTTTTTCAGACTTTTTCAGATCTTTTTTTCAGATCTTTTTTTTCGGACAGTTTTTCCAGACTTCTTTTGTCCGACAAATTTCAGATCTTTTTTTTCAGACTTTTTTTGTCCGACATTTTTCAGATATTTTTTTCAGATCTTTTTTATCGGACAGTTTTTTCAGACTTATTTTGTCCGACAAATTTCAGATCTTTTTTTTCAGACTTTTTTTGTCTGACATTTTTCAGATCTATTTTTCAGATCTTTTTTTCAGATCTTTTTTTTCAGACTTTTTTTTCAGACATTTTCAGATCTTTTTTTTCAGACAGGTTTTTCAGACTTCTTTTGTCCGACATTTTTCAGATATTTTTTTAAGACTTTTTTTTTCAGACATTTTCAGATATTTTTTTTCAGACTTTTTTTGTCCGACATTTTTCAGATATTTTTTTAAGACTTTTTTTTTCAGACATTTTCAGATCTTTTTTTTCAGACTTTTTTTGTCCGACAAATTTCAGATCTTTTTTTTCAGACTTTTTTTGTCCGACATTTTTCAGATATTTTTTTCAGATCTTTTTTATCGGACAGTTTTTTCAGACTTATTTTGTCCGACAAATTTCAGATATTTTTTTTCAGACTTTTTTTGTCTGACATTTTTCAGATCTATTTTTCAGATCTTTTTTTCAGATCTTTTTTTTCAGACTTTTTTTTCAGACATTTTCAGATCTTTTTTTTCAGACAGGTTTTTCAGACTTCTTTTGTCCGACATTTTTCAGACTTTTTTTGTCCGACATTTTTCAGATCTTTTTTTTCAGACTTTTTTTCGGGGGTTTTTTTGGGCATTTTTTTGGACATTTTTTCAGAATTTTTTTGTCTGACATTTTTCAGATATTCTTTCCAGACTTTTTTTGTTCGACATTTTTCAGATATTCTTTCCAGACTTCTTTTGTCCAACATTTTTCAGATCTTTTATTCAGATCTTTTTTTCCAGACTTTTTTTGTCCGACAATTTTCAGATATTTTTTTTCAGACTTTTTTTGTCCGACAATTTTCAGATATTTTTTTTCAGACTTTTTATGTCCGACAATTTTCAGATATTTTTTTTCGGAATTTTTTTATTCGAAAATTTTGAGATCTTTTTTTTCAGACTTTTTTTTCAGACATTTTCAGATCTTTTTTTTCGGACAGTTTTTTCAGACTTCTTTTGTCCGACATTTTTTAGAAAATGTCGGACAAAAGAAGTCTGAAAAAAAATATCTGAAAATGTCTGAAATAAAATTCTTAAAAAAAAGATCTGAAAAAAATATCTTTTTTTTCGGATAATTTTTTCAGACTTCTTTTGTCCGACATTTTTCAGACTTTTTTTCAGACTTTTTTTCGGGCTTTCTTTCAGACATTTTTCAGATCTTTTTTTTCAGACTTTTTTTTGGGGGTTTTTTCGGGCATTTTTTAGGACATTTTTTCAGACTTTTTTTGTCCGACATTTTTCAGATATTTTTTCCAGACTTTTTTTGTCCGACAATTTTCAGATCTTTTTTTTCAATATAATTAAAGTTGTTACACAGTGTGGAAAAGTGTTCAATCATTTCTCTTTGTTGAGCGGAACGTGCCCGATGTGTTCCATGGCGTTCCTGGAGGTGGCAGCAGAGCATAGTTAGCTGCATGTGGGATTCTTCTGTTGTTGAGGGAAGATAAAAACTAAGGGACATTTGGAGTTTAGGGTAAAGAAACACACTAGCTACACTTGTAAACATTACATTTAATTAGTTTTGCATTACATTACATTAAGTTAGTTTGTTTTTGTGTGAATTTATTATTATTATTCGTTGTCTGCCGAATAAGCGCAATTTGCCGTGAGCTGGAATGAGATGGAAACATGAAACTTGGCATAGGAACTGGAATGATGTGCAGCTGCTTCTCAAGAACTATGACCCAAATCGGACGTGATTTTGAAAAGGCCACGCCCCTCACACCGTAAGTCTGATTGACTTGAAACTCGACACACATGTCTAGCTCCGTGTGATCTACAAAAAAGCTGCTCAGACCACTAACGTCCGCCTAACTAGATTTTCCGCCATATTGGATTTTTTGAAAAACACATTTTTGACATCTCCTCCTAAACCATAGGTCCGATTGCTACCAAATTTTCTGTGGATCATTATTGGGCTAATGTCATCTAAAGTTTCATAAAGCGTGTTGATACCTCATTGCGTTATGAATCTGTTGACCAACAAACTTTTCAATTGGAGGGGCTTAGCAGGAAATTAGCCATAATTCATTGACCATTAGTCAAATCATCATAAATCTTGGTAGATATCTTCAGTACATGTTTGGGAAGAGGCATACCAAAGCATTTTCTGCTTGACACATAGGGGGCGCCACAAATATCAGAAACTTGTATCGCAAGATCCGGTGGACAGAATTTTATCAAATTTGGTGCACATACGCTGGGGGCAAGTATTAACCAAGATCTATAGTGTCATATTGATCGGTGCATGTGGGCGTGGCCTATTTAGCATTTTATGCTAAATTATGCCTTTGCTCAATTTGCTGTGAGCTGGAACGAGCTAGAGACATGAGACTTGGTACCATAACTGTACATGATGTCATAATGCTTCACATAAAATATGAAAACAATTGGCCACATAGTGGCGCTATAAAATTTTGCAAGGCCAGCCCCCTCACACCATAAGTCCTATCAATTTGAAATTTGACAGACATGTGCTGCTGAATGTGATCTACAAAAAAGTCTCATGGACCACGAAAGTCCACCGACTAAATTTTCCGCCATGTTGAATTTTTTGAAAAACACATTCTCCTCCTAAACCGTAGGTCTGATTGCTGGCATATTTTCTGCGAATCATTATTGGACCAGGCTCATCAAAAGTTGCATTAAGCTTGTTGATATGTTATTGTGTTGTGAAGATATTGACCAATACATTTCTAAGAGGCGTGCCTCAGCACATCAATAGACCTAACTTCACAAGCCTTTGGCCCATCATCTCCAAACTTGCAGCATACAAGAGTAGTTGAAACATCCGGTGAAAGTTTCATTCAAATCGACCACTAGGCGGGCGCTTTGAGCGATAAAGGCTATAACCCGCGAAATGCCGCTTGCAGCTTTAATTCATTTTAAATTGATATAACTATGTGGATGTGGAAATATGTTTTATATATTTCATGTTTATTCTTTTACAATGTAATTGTAACCTGTGTTGAAATGTACCACTATACGATCACAATGTACAACTCTAGTTTTCATCACTAAGCCAAAGAATGCATTTCTCCTCAAGAAACACTGAAAAGTGGATTCATATGAAAAATGTGAAATTTCTTCACAGAAAAACATTTCTTGCATTGGAAACACACAAAAAAGGATAAATATGAAAGGGAACACAGTTTTCCAAAATCTAATATGATAGTTTTGGACTCCAGGCATCAAACTGTCAGTCTGAGCTGAATTCCATGTAAAACGCTAGTTTTCATCACTAAACTCGCTTAATATGTCTTTCTCACCCAAAACCACTCAGGAACGCATTTCTCCTCAAGAAACACTGAAACGTGCATTTATATGAAGAATATGTGATTTATTTACAGAAACACATCTGTTATACTGGAAACATACAAAAAAGAGACAGAATATGAAAATAAACATTGTTTTCTCAAATCTGACATTAGAATTCACTTCCAAGTATCAAATCTTCATTCTGAGCTCAATTCTATGCAAAACTCTTGTTTTCATCACTAAAATCAGTTAATATCTCTTTCTCTCCAATAAACCACACAGAAAAGCATTTCTCCTCAAGAAACACTGAAACGTGCATTTATATGAAGAATATGTGATTTCTTCAGAAAAGAAATCTCTTTTATTATTTTTCAGACATTTTCAGATCTTTTTTTTCGGACAGTTATATCAGACTTCTTTTGTCCGACATTTTTCAGATATTTTTTTCAGATATTTTTTTTCGGACAGTTTTTTCAGACTTCTTTTGTCCGACATTTTTCAGATATTTTTTTCAGATCTTTTTTTTCAGACTTTTTTTTCAGACATTTTCAGTCTTTTTTTTCAGACTTTTTTTGTCCGACAATTTTCAGATCTTTTTTTTCAGACTTCTTTTGTCCGACATTTTTCAGACTGTTTTTGTCCGATATTTTTCAGATCTTTTTTTTCAGACTTTTTTTGTCCGACATTTTTCAGATATTTTTTTCAGATATTTTTTTTCAGACTTTTTTTTCAGACATTTTCAGATCTTTTTTTTCGGACAGTTTTTTCAGACTTCTTTTTTCCGACATTTTTCAGATATTCTTTCCAGACTTTTTTTGTCCGACAATTTTCAGATCTTTTTTTTCAGACTTCTTTTGTCCGACATTTTTCAGACTGTTTTTGTCCGACATTTTTCAGATCTTTTTTTTCAGACTTTTTTTGTCCGACAATTTTGAGATCTTTTTTTCAAAACTTTTTTTGTCCGACAATTTTCAAATCTTTTTTTTCAGACTTTTTTTGTCCGATAATTTTCAGATCTTTTTTTTCAGACTTTTTTTGTCCGACAATTTTCAAATCTTTTTTTTCAGACTTTTTTTGTCCGACAATTTTCAGATCTTTTTTTTCAGACATTTTCAGATCTTTTTTTTCAGACTTTTTTTGTCCGACATTTTCAGATCTTTTTTTTCAGACTTTTTTTGTCCGACAATTTTCAGATCTTTTTTTTCAGACTTATTTTGTCCGACATTTTTCAGACTGTTTTTGTCCGACATTTTTCAGATCTTTTTTTTCAGACTTTTTTTGTCCGACAATTTTGAGATCTTTTTTTCAAAACTTTTTTTGTCCGACAATTTTCAAATCTTTTTTTTCAGACTTTTTTTGTCCGATAATTTTCAGATCTTTTTTTTCAGACTTTTTTTGTCCGACAATTTTCAGATCTTTTTTTCAGATCTTTTTTTTCAGACTTTTTTTGTCCGACATTTTTCAGATCTTTTTTTTCAGACATTTTCAGATCTTTTTTTTCAGACTTTTTTTGTCTGACATTTTTCAGATATTCTTTCCAGACTTCTTTTGTCCGACATTTTTCAGATGTTTTATTCAGATATTTTTTTCAGACTCTTTTTTGTCCGACATTTTTCAGACTTTTTTTTCAGACATTTTCAGATCTTTTTTTTCAGACAGTTTTTTCAGAGTTCTTTTGTCCGACAATTTTCAGATCTTTTTTTTCAGACTTTTTTTGTCCAATATTTTTCAGATCTTTTGTTTCAGATCTTTTTTTTCAGACATTTTCAGATCTTTTTTTTCGGACAGTTTTTTCAGACTTCTTTTGTCCGACAATTTTGAGATCTTTTTTTCAAAACTTTTTTTGTCCGACAATTTTCAGATCTTTTTTTGTCCGACATTTTTCAGATATTCTTTCCAGACTTCTTTTGTCCGACATTTTTCAGATGTTTTATTCAGATATTTTTTTCAGACTCTTTTTTGTCCGACATTTTTCAGACTTTTTTTTCAGACATTTTCAGATCTTTTTTTTCAGACAGTTTTTTCAGAGTTCTTTTGTCCGACAATTTTCAGATCTTTTTTTTCAGACTTTTTTTGTCCAACATTTTTCAGATCTTTTGTTTCAGATCTTTTTTTTAGATATTTTCAGATCTTTTTTTTCGGACAGTTTTTTCAGACTTCTTTTGTCCGACAATTTTGAGATCTTTTTTTCAAAACTTTTATTTGTCCGACAATTTTCAGATCTTTTTTTTCAGACTTTTTTTTCAGACATTTTCAGATCTTTTTTTTCGGACAGTTTTTCAGACTTCTTTTGTCCGACATTTTTCAGACTTTTTTTGTCTGACATTTTTCATATATTTTTTTCAGTTCTTTTTTTTGGGGTTGGACTCTATTCTTCTCTGGAGTTGCCCATGGTGTGAGGCGCCGGGCGGGTGTGGGGATACTCACAAATCCCCGGCTGAGTGCCGCTATGTTGGAGTTTACCCCAGTGGACGAGAGGGTCGCTTCCCTACGCCTTCGGGTTATGGCGGGGAAAACTCTGACTGTTGTTTGTGCGTATGCACCAAACAGCAGTTCGGAGTATTTGGCCTGAATGGAGTCCTGTATGGGGCTCCAGTAGGGGACTCCATAGTTCTCCTGGGAGACTTCAACGCGCACGTGGGCAACGATGGAGACACCTGGAGTGGCGTGATTGGGAGGAACAGCCTCCCTGATCTAAACCCGAGTGGTCGTTTGTTATTGGACTTCTGTGCTAGTCATGGACTGTCCATAACGAACACCATGTTCGAACATAAGGATGCTCATAAGTGTACGTGGTACCAGAGCACCCTAGGCCGAAGGGCGATGATCGATTTTGTAATCGTATCGTCTGATCTGAGGCCGCATGTTTTGGACACTCGGGTGAAGAGAGGGGCGGAGCTGTCAACTGATCACCATCTGGTGGTGAGTTGGGTCAGAGAGTGGGGGAAGACTCTGGACAGACCTGGTAAGCCCAAACGCGTAGTGAGGGTGAACTGGGAACGTCTGGAGGAGGCCCCTGTCCGAGAGATCTTTAACTCACACCTCCGGCGGAGCTTTTCTGGCATCCCTGTGGAGGTTGGGGGCATTGAACCCGAGTGGGCGATGTTCAAAGCTTCCATTGCTGAAGCTGCGGCGGTGAGCTGTGGTTTTAAGGTCTTAGGTGCCTCAAGGGGCGGCAACCCTCGAACACCGTGGTGGACACCGGTGGTCAGGGAAGCCGTCCGACTGAAGAAGGAGGCCTTCCGGGATATGTTATCTCGGAGGTCTCCGGAGGCAGTTGCAGGGTACCGACGGGCCCGAAGAGCAGCAGCCACTGCCGTGACGGAGGCAAAGCAGCGGGTGTGGGAGGAGTTCGGAGCAGCCATGGAGAAGGACTTTCGGTCGGCACCAAAGTGCTTCTGGAAAACCATCCGGCACCTCAGGAGGGGGAAACGGGGAACCATCCAAGCTGTGTACAGTAAGGATGGGACACTGTTGACCTCAACTGAGGAGGTAATCGGGCGGTGGAAGGAGCACTTTGAGGAACTTCTGAATCCGACCAATACGCCCTCTATGGTAGAGGCAGAGCTGGAAGCTGATGGGGGACCATCATCAATTACCCTGGTGGAAGTCACTGAGGTAGTCAAACAACTCCACAGTGGCAAAGCCCCGGGGATTGATGAGATCCGCCCAGAAATGCTGAAGGCTCTGGGTGGGGAGGGGCTGTCTTGGATGACACGTCTCTTCAACACCGCGTGGAAGTCGGTGACAGTGCCTACAGAGTGGCAGACCGGGGTGGTGGTCCCCCTTTTCAAAAAGGGGGACCAGAGAGTGTGTGCCAATTACAGGGGTATCACACTGTTCAGCCTCCCTGGTAAAGTCTACTCCAAGGTGCTGGAAAGGAGGGTTCGGCCGATAGTCGAACCTCAGATCGAAGAGGAACAATGCGGATTCCGTCCTGGCCGTGGAACAACGGACCAGCTCTTCACTCTCGCAAGGATCCTGGAGGGGGCCTGGGAGTATGCCCATCCAGTCTACATGTGCTTTGTGGACTTGGAGAAGGCATATGACCGGGTCCCCCGGGAGAGACTGTGGGGGGTGCTGCGGGAGTATGGGGTGAGGGGGGCACTTCTCAGGGCCATCCAATCCCTGTACGCCCAAAGCGAGAGCTGTGGTCGGATCCTCGGCAGTAAGTCGGACTCGTTTCCGGTGGGGGTTGGCCACCGCCAGGGCTGCGCTTTGTCACCAATCCTGTTCGTGATATTCATGGACAGGATATCGAGGCGTAGTCGGGGGGAGGAGGGTTTGCAGTTCGGTGCGCTGCTTTTTGCAGATGATGTGGTCCTGTTGGCATCATCGGTCTGCGACCTCCAGCACTCACTGGATCGGTTCGCAGCCGAGTGTGACGCAGTCGGGATGAGAATCAGCACCTCTAAATCTGAGGCCATGGTTCTCAGCAGGAAACCGATGGATTGCCTACTCCGGGTAGGGAATGAGTCCTTACCCCAAGTGAAGGAGTTTAAGTATCTCGGGGTCTTGTTCGCGAGTGAGGGGACGATGGAACGTGAGATTGGTCGGAGAATCGGAGCAGCAGGGGTGGTATTGCATTTGCTTTACCGCACCGTTGTGACGAAAAGAGAGCTGAGCCGGAAGGCAAAGCTCTCGATCTACCGTTCAATCTTCGTTCCTACTCTCACCTATGGTCATGAGGGTTGGGTCATGACCGAAAGAACGAGGTCGCGGGTGCAAGCGGCCAAAATGGGTTTCCTCAGGAGGGTGGCTGGCGTCTCCCTTAGAGATAGGGTAAGAAGCTCAGTCATCCGTGAGGGACTCGGAGTAGAGTCCTTGCTCCTTTGCGTCGAAAGGAGCCAGTTGAGGTGGTTCGGGCATCTAGCACGGATGCCTCCTGGGCGCCTCCCTTGGGAGGTGTTCCAGGCACGACCAGCTGGGAGGAGACCACGGGGAAGACCCAGGACTAGGTGGAGAGATTATATCTCTACTCTGGCCTGGGAACGCCTCGGGATCCCCCAGTCAGAGCTGGTTAATGTGGCCCGGGAAAGGGAAGTTTGGGGTCCCCTGCTGGAGCTGTTGCCCCCGCGACCCGATCCCGGATAAGCGGTTGAAGATGGATGGATGGAGTTCTTTTTTTTCAGACTTGTTTTTCAGACTTTTTTTGTTCGACATTTTTCAGATATTTTTTTCAGACTTTTTTTATTCGACAATTTTGAGATCTTTTTTTCCAGACTTTTGTTGTCCGACAATTTTCAGATATTTTTTTTCAGACTTTTTTTGTCCGACAATTTTCAGACTTTTTTTTTAAACTTTTTTTGTCCAACATTTTTCAGATCTTTTTTTCAGATCTTTTTTTTCAGACTTTTTTTTCAGACATTTTCAGATCTTTTTTTTCGGACAGTTTTTTCAGACTTCTTTTGTCCGACATTTTTCAGATATTTTTTCCAGACTTTTTTTATCCGACAATTTTCAGATCTTTTTTTTCAGACTTTTTTTGTCTGAAATTTTCAAATCTTTTTTTTCAGACTTTTTTTTCAGACATTTTCAGATCTTTTTTTTCGGACAGTTATTTCAGACTTCTTTTGTCTGACATTTTTCAGATATTTTTTTCAGACTTTTTTTATTCGACAATTTTGAGATCTTTTTTTCCAGACTTTTGTTGTCCGACAATTTTCAGATATTTTTTTTCAGACTTTTTTTGTCCGACAATTTTCAGACTTTTTTTTTAAACTTTTTTTGTCCAACATTTTTCAGATCTTTTTTTCAGATCTTTTTTTTCAGACTTTTTTTTCAGACATTTTCAGATCTTTTTTTTCGGACAGTTTTTTCAGACTTCTTTTGTCCGACATTTTTCAGATATTTTTTCCAGACTTTTTTTATCCGACAATTTTCAGATCTTTTTTTTCAGACTTTTTTTGTCCGAAATTTTCAGATCTTTTTTTCAGATCTTTTTTTTCAGACTTTTTTTTCAGACAGTTATTTCAGACTTCTTTTATCTGACATTTTTCAGATATTTTTTTCAGATCTTTTTTTTCGGACATTTTCAGATATTTTTATTCGGACAGTTTTTTCAGACTTCTTTTGTCCGACATTTTTCAGATTCTTTCCAGACTTTTTTTGTCCGACATTTTTCAGACTGTTTTTGTCCGATATTTTTCAGATCTTTTTTTTCAGACTTTTTTTGTCCGACAATTTTCAGATCTTTTTTTTCAGACTTTTTTTTCGGACATTTTCAGATATTTTTTTCAGATCTTTTTTTCAGACTTTTTTTTCGGACATTTTCAGATATTTTTTTTCAGACTTTTTTTGTCCGACAATTTTCAGATATTTTTTTCAGACTTTTTTTTCAGACATTTTCAGATCTTTTTTTTTCGGACAGTTTTTTGGGGGTTTTTTCGGGCATTTTTTAGGACATTTTTTCAGACTTTTTTTGTCCGACATTTTTCAGATATTTTTTCCAGACTTTTTTTGTCCGACAATTTTCAGATCTTTTTTTTCAATATAATTAAAGTTGTTACACAGTGTGGAAAAGTGTTCAATCATTTCTCTTTGTTGAGCGGAACGTGCCCGATGTGTTCCATGGCGTTCCTGGAGGTGGCAGCAGAGCATAGTTAGCTGCATGTGGGATTCTTCTGTTGTTGAGGGAAGATAAAAACTAAGGGACATTTGGAGTTTAGGGTAAAGAAACACACTAGCTACACTTGTAAACATTACATTTAATTAGTTTTGCATTACATTACATTAAGTTAGTTTGTTTTTGTGTGAATTTATTATTATTATTCGTTGTCTGCCGAATAAGCGCAATTTGCCGTGAGCTGGAATGAGATGGAAACATGAAACTTGGCATAGGAACTGGAATGATGTGCAGCTGCTTCTCAAGAACTATGACCCCAATCGGACGCGATTTTGAAAAGGCCACGCCCCTCACACCGTAAGTCTGATTGACTTGAAACTCGACACACATGTCTAGCTCCGTGTGATCTACAAAAAAGCTGCTCAGACCACTAACGTCCGCCTAACTAGATTTTCCGCCATATTGGATTTTTTGAAAAACACATTTTTGACATCTCCTCCTAAACCGTAGGTCCGATTGCTACCAAATTTTCTGTGGATCATTATTGGGCTAATGTCATCTAAAGTTTCATAAAGCGTGTTGATACCTCATTGCGTTATGAATCTGTTGACCAACAAACTTTTCAATTGGAGGGGCTTAGCAGGAAATTAGCCATAATTCATTGACCATTAGTCAAATCATCATAAATCTTGGTAGATATCTTCAGTACATGTTTGGGAAGAGGCATACCAAAGCGTTTTCTGCTTGACACATAGGGGGCGCCACAAATATCAGAAACTTGTATCGCAAGATCCGGTGGACAGAATTTTATCAAATTTGGTGCACATACTCTGGGGGCAAGTATTAACCAAGATCTATAGTGTCATATTGATCGGTGCATGTGGGCGTGACCGATTTAGCATTTTATGCTAAATTATGCCTTTGCTCAATTTGCTGTGAGCTGGAATGAGCTAGAGACATGAGACTTGGTACCATAACTGTACATGATATCATAATGCTTCACATAAAATATGAAAACAATTGGCCACATGGTGGCGCTATAACAATTTTCAAGGCCAGCCCCCTCACACCATAAGTCCTATCAATTTGAAATTTGACAGACATGTGCTGCTGAATGTGATCTACAATAAAGCCTCTTGGACCTCCAAAGTGCACCTGGAAATATTTTCCGCCATATTGGATTTTTTGAAAAACACATTTTTGACATCTCCTCCTAAGCCGTTGGTCCGATTGCTGGAATATTTTCTGCGAATCATTATTGGACCAGGCTCATCAAAAGTTGCATTAAGCTTGTTGATATGTTATTGCGTTGTGAAGATATTGACCAATACATTTCTAAGAGGTGTGCCTCAGCACATCAATAGACCTAACTTCACAAGCCTTTGGCCCATCATCTCCAAACTTGCAGCATACAAGAGTAGTTGAAACATCCGCTGAAAGTTTCATTCAAATCGACCACTAGGCGGGCGCTTTGAGCGATAAAGGCTATAACCCGCGAAATGCCGCTTGCGGCTTTAATTCATTTTAAATTGATATAACTATGTGGATGTGGAAATATGTTTTATATATTTCATGTTTATTCTTTTACAATGTAATTGTAACCTGTGTTGAAATGTACCACTATACGATCACAATGTACAACTCTAGTTTTCATCACTAAGCCAAAGAATGTATTTCTCCTCAAGAAACACTGAAAAGTGGATTCATATGAAAAATGTGAAATTTCTTCACAGAAAAACATTTCTTGCATTGGAAACACACAAAAAAGGATAAATATGAAAGGGAACACAGTTTTCCAAAATCTAATATGATAGTTTTGGACTCCAGGCATCAAACTGTCAGTCTGAGCTGAATTCCATGTAAAACGCTAGTTTTCATCACTAACTCGCTTAATATGTCTTTCTCACCCAAAACCACTCAGGAACGCATTTCTACTCAAGAAACACTGAAACGTGCATTTATATGAAGAATATGTGATTTATTTACAGAAACACATCTGTTATACTGGAAACATACAAAAAAGAGACAGAATATGAAAAGAAACATTGTTTTCTCAAATCTGACATTAGAATTCACTTCCAAGTATCAAATCTTCATTCTGAGCTCAATTCTATGCAAAACTCTTGTTTTCATCACTAAACTCGCTTAATATGTCTTTCTCATCCAAAACCACTCAGGAACGCATTTCTCCTCAAGAAACACTGAAACGTGCATTTATATGAAGAATATGTGATTTATTTACAGAAACACATCTGTTATACTGGAAACATACAAAAAAGAGACAGAATATGAAAAGAAACATTGTTTTCTCAAATCTGACATTAGAATTCACTTCCAAGTATCAAATCTTCATTCTGAGCTCAATTCTATGCAAAACTCTTGTTTTCATCACAAAACTCGCTTAATATGTCTTTCTCATCCAAAACCACTCAGGAACGCATTTCTCCTCAAGAAACACTGAAATGTGCATTTATATGAAGAATATGTGATTTATTTACAGAAACACATCTGTTATACTGGAAACATACAAAAAAGAGACAGAATATGAAAATAAACATTGTTTTCTCAAATTTTACATTAGAATTCGCTTCCAAGTATCAAATCTTCTTTCTGAGCTCAATTCTATGCAAAACTCTTGTTTTCATCACTAAACTCGCTTAATATGTCTTTCTCATCCAAAACCACTCAGGAACGCATTTCTCCTCAAGAAACACTGAAATGTGCATTTATATGAAGAATATGTGATTTATTTACAGAAACACATCTGTTATACTGGAAACATACAAAAAAGAGACAGAATATGAAAATAAACATTGTTTTCTCAAATTTTACATTAGAATTCGCTTCCAAGTATCAAATCTTCATTCTGAGTTCAATTCTATGCAAAACTCTTGTTTTCATCACTAAAATCAGTTAATATCTCTTTCTCTTCAATAAACCACACAGAAAAGCATTTCTCCTCAAGAAACACTGAAAAGTGCATTTATATGAAAATGATGTGATTTCTTCAGAAAAGAAATCTCTTTTATTGGAAACATAAAAAACAGGATGAAAATGAAAGGGAATATATTTTTACATTTTTTTTACATAATAGTTGGCCTTTCTGCATCAAACCTTCACACTGACCTCAATTCCATGTAAAACTTTAGTTTTCATCACTAAACTTGCTTAAACTGTTTTAAAAAAAATCCATTGTATGATATGTCAAAAGATTTCATGAAAAAAAGTCTTAGGCATGTCGAAAAAAATCCATGAAATAAATTAAATTGTATAATATGTTGAAAAAAATAATTTAAAAAAATGTATCGTATAATATGTCGAAAAATTTCTTGGAAAAAAAGTCAAAGTATAGTTTTTCAAAAAATGTCATGAAAAAAAAGTTATAGTATAGCATTTTGAAATTTTTTGGAAAAAAATACAATATTGTATATATCATATGTTGAAAAAATTAATGAAAAAAGTCTAATTCTAATTCAAAATTTCCAAATTCAGCCCGTGACGTTGTGGTCAGCTGCACTGTCCCCGATGAAAAAAGCATACACTTGTGTGCCGCCACTTTTTTTGAGTTATCGGTATGAAGCATGCCCCTCGTTTCATTTTCTTCATCCACAGCGTGACAGAAGCCACAGCGCTGGCCGCCATCTCCCGGGCTGGCCCGAAGAGGGGACCTGTCCCGATGGGAGAAACTCTCCTCGTCTGCAGCCTGCGAGGAAGTGGAACAGGCGTCTTCCGATTTGCCACGAGATCCCGCCTTGGCCCTCCCCTTCTCAAACCTTCCACTGCCCCTACTTTGAGGAGGCAATGAGTCTGAATCATTGGCCAAAAAAAAAGTCAATAGAAGTTTTTTCAGACTTCTTTTGTCCAACATTTTTCAGATATTTTTTTTCAGACTTTTTTTGTCCGACAATTTTCAGATCTTTTTTTTTAAACTTTTTTTGTCCAACATTTTTCAGATATTTTTTTCAGATCTTTTTTTTCAGACTTCTTTTGTCCGACATTTTTCAGATATTTTTTCCAGACTTTTTTTATCCGACAATTTTCAGATCTTTTTTTTCAGACTTTTTTTGTCCGAAATTTTCAGATCTTTTTTTTCGGACTTTTTTTGTTCGACAATTTTGAGATCTTTTTTTCCAGACTTTTTTTGTCCGACATTTTTCAGACTTCTTTTGTCCGACATTTTTCAGCTATTTTTTCCAGACTTTTTTTGTCCGACAATTTTCAGATCTTTTTTTCAGATCTTTTTTTTCAGACTTTTTTTTCAGACATTTTTTGTCCGACAATTTTCAGATCTTTTTTTTCAGACTTCTTTTGTCCGACATTTTTCAGATATTTTTTCCAGACTTTTTTTGTCCGACAATTTTCAGATCTTTTTTTTCAGACTTTTTTTGTCCTACAATTTTCAGATCTTTTTTTTCAGACTTCTTTTGTCCGACATTTTTCAGATATTTTTTCCAGACTTTTTTTGTCCGACAATTTTCAGATCTTTTTTTTCAGACTTTTTTTTCAGACATTTTCAGATCTTTTTTTTTGTACAGTTATTTCAGACTTCTTTTGTCTGACATTTTTCAGATATTTTTTCCAGACTTTTTTTATCCGACAATTTTCAGATCTTTTTTTTCAGACTTTTTTTGTCCGAAAATTTCAGATCTTTTTTTTCGGACTTTTTTTGTTCGACAATTTTGAGATCTTTTTTTCCAGACTTTTTTTGTCCGACATTTTTCAGACTTCTTTTGTCCGACATTTTTCAGCTATTTTTTCCAGACTTTTTTTGTCCGACAATTTTCAGATCTTTTTTTTCAGACTTTTTTTGTCCAACATTTTTCAGATCTTTTTTTCAGATCTTTTTTTTCAGACTTTTTTTTCAGACATTTTTTGTCCGACAATTTTCAGATCTTTTTTTTCAGACTTCTTTTGTCCGACATTTTTCAGATATTTTTTCCAGACTTTTTTTGTCCGACAATTTTCAGATCTTTTTTTTCAGTCTTTTTTTTCAGACATTTTCAGATCTTTTTTTTTGTACAGTTATTTCAGACTTCTTTTTTCTGACATTTTTCAGATATTTTTTTCAGATCTTTTTTTTCGGACAGTTTTTTCAGACTTCTTTTGTCCGACATTTTTCAGATATTTTTTCCAGACTTTTTTTGTCCGACATTTTCAGACTTCTTTTGTCCGACATTTTTCAGATATTTTTTTCAGATCTTTTTTTTCAGACTTTTTTTTCAGACATTTTCAGATCTTTTTTTTCGGACTTTTTTTGTCCGACAATTTTCAGATCTTTTTTTTCAGACTTCTTTTGTCCGACATTTTTCAGACTTTTTTTGTCCAACATTTTTCAGATCTTTTTTTCAGATCTTTTTTTTCAGACTTTTTTTTCAGACATTTTTTGTCCGACAATTTTCAGATCTTTTTTTTCAGACTTTTTTGTCCGACATTTTTCAGATATTTTTTCCAGACTTTTTTTGTCCGACAATTTTCAGATCTTTTTTTTCAGACTTTTTTTTCAGACATTTTCAGATCTTTTTTTTTGTACAGTTATTTCAGACTTCTTTTGTCTGACATTTTTCAGATATTTTTTTCAGATCTTTTTTTTCGGACAGTTTTTTCAGACTTCTTTTGTCCGACATTTTTCAGATATTCGTTCCAGACTTTTTTTGTCCGACATTTTCAGACTTCTTTTGTCCGACATTTTTCAGATATTTTTTTCAGATCTTTTTTTTCAGACTTTTTTTTCAGACATTTTCAGATCTTTTTTTTCAGACAGTTTTTTCAGATTTCTTTTGTCCGACATTTTTCAGATATTCTTTCCAGACTTTTTTTGTCCGACATTTTCAGATCTTTTTTTTCAGACTTTTTTTGTCCGACAATTTTCAGATCTTTTTTTTCAGACTTCTTTTGTCCGACATTTTTCAGACTGTTTTTGTCCGATATTTTTCAGATCTTTTTTTTCAGACTTTTTTTGTCCGAATGTTTTGAGATCTTTTTTTCAAAACTTTTTTTGTCCGACATTTTCAGACTTTTTTTATCCGACAATTTTCAGATCTTTTTTTTCAGACTTTTTTTGTCCGACAATTTTCAGATCTTTTTTTCAGACTTTTTTTTCGGACATTTTCAGATATTTTTTTCAGATCTTTTTTTCAGACTTTTTTTTCGGACATTTTCAGATCTTTTTTTTCAGACTTTTTTTGTCCGACATTTTTCAGATATTTTTTTTAGACTTTTTTTGTCCGACAATTTTCAGATCTTTTTTTTCAATATAATTAAAGTTGTTACACAGTGTGGAAAAGTGTTCAATCATTTCTCTTTGTTGAGCGGAACGTGCCCGATGTGTTCCATGGCGTTCCTGGAGGTGGCAGCAGAGCATAGTTAGCTGCATGTGGGATTCTTCTGTTGTTGAGGGAAGATAAAAACTAAGGGACATTTGGAGTTTAGGGTAAAGAAACACACTAGCTACACTTGTAAACATTACATTTAATTAGTTTTGCATTACATTACATTAAGTTAGTTTGTTTTTGTGTGAATTTATTATTATTATTCGTTGTCTGCCGAATAAGCGCAATTTGCCGTGAGCTGGAATGAGATGGAAACATGAAACTTGGCATAGGAACTGGAATGATGTGCAGCTGCTTCTCAAGAACTATGACCCCAATCGGACGCGATTTTGAAAAGGCCACGCCCCTCACACCGTAAGTCTGATTGACTTGAAACTCGACACACATGTCTAGCTCCGTGTGATCTACAAAAAAGCTGCTCAGACCACTAACGTCCGCCTAACTAGATTTTCCGCCATATTGGATTTTTTGAAAAACACATTTTTGACATCTCCTCCTAAACCGTAGGTCCGATTGCTACCAAATTTTCTGTGGATCATTATTGGGCTAATGTCATCTAAAGTTTCATAAAGCGTGTTGATACCTCATTGCGTTATGAATCTGTTGACCAACAAACTTTTCAATTGGAGGGGCTTAGCAGGAAATTAGCCATAATTCATTGACCATTAGTCAAATCATCATAAATCTTGGTAGATATCTTCAGTACATGTTTGGAAAGAGGCATACCAAAGCGTTTTCTGCTTGACACATAGGGGGCGCCACAAATATCAGAAACTTGTATCGCAAGATCCGGTGGACAGAATTTTATCAAATTTGGTGCACATACTCTGGGGGCAAGTATTAACCAAGATCTATAGTGTCATATTGATCGGTGCATGTGGCGTGGCCGATTTAGCATTTTATGCTAAATTATGCCTTTGCTCAATTTGCTGTGAGCTGGAATGAGCTAGAGACATGAGACTTGGTACCATAACTGTACATGATGTCATAATGCTTCACATAAAATATGAAAACAATTGGCCACATGGTGGCGCTATAACAATTTTCAAGGCCAGCCCCCTCACACCATAAGTCCTATCAATTTGAAATTTGACAGACGTGCTGCTGAAAGTGATCTACAAAAAAGTCTCTTGGACCACGAAAGTCCACCAACTAAATTTTCCGCCATGTTGAATTTTTTGAAAAACACATTTTTGACATCTCCTCCTAAACCGTAGGTCTGATTGCTGGCATATTTTCTGCGAATCATTATTGGACCAGGCTCATCAAAGGTTGCATAAAGCTTGTTGATATGTTATTGTGTTGTTAAGATATTGACCAATTCATTTTTAAGGGGCGGGCTCAGCACGTCAATAGACCTAACTTCACAAGCCTTTGGCCCATCATCTCCAAACTTGCAGCATATGTTCACAAGAGTAGCGGAAACATCTGCTGAAAGTTTCATTCAAATCGGCCACATGGTGGCGCTGTAATTAACGCCCAAACATGCGATTTTGGAAAGGCCACGCCCCTCAAACCGTAAGTCCGATTGACTTGAAATGTGACACATATGTGCAACTCCGTGTGATCTACAATAAAGCCTCTTGGACCTCCAAAGTGCACCTGGAAATATTTTCCGCCATATTGGATTTTTTGAAAAACACATTTTTGACATCTCCTCCTAAGCCGTTGGTCCGATTGCTGGAATATTTTCTGCGAATCATTATTGGACCAGGCTCATCAAAAGTTGCATTAAGCTTGTTGATATGTTATTGCGTTGTGAAGATATTGACCAATACATTTCTAAGAGGTGTGCCTCAGCACATCAATAGACCTAACTTCACAAGCCTTTGGCCCATCATCTCCAAACTTGCAGCATACAAGAGTAGTTGAAACATCCGCTGAAAGTTTCATTCAAATCGACCACTAGGCGGGCGCTTTGAGCGATAAAGGCTATAACCCGCGAAATGCCGCTTGCGGCTTTAATTCATTTTAAATTGATATAACTATGTGGATGTGGAAATATGTTTTATATATTTCATGTTTATTCTTTTACAATGTAATTGTAACCTGTGTTGAAATGTACCACTATACGATCACAATGTACAACTCTAGTTTTCATCACTAAGCCAAAGAATGTATTTCTCCTCAAGAAACACTGAAAAGTGGATTCATATGAAAAATGTGAAATTTCTTCACAGAAAAACATTTCTTGCATTGGGAAACACACAAAAAAGGATAAATATGAAAGGGAACACAGTTTTCCAAAATCTAATATGATAGTTTTGGACTCCAGGCATCAAACTGTCAGTCTGAGCTGAATTCTATGTAAAACGCTAGTTTTCATCACTAACTCGCTTAATATGTCTTTCTCACCCAAAACCACTCAGGAACGCATTTCTACTCAAGAAACACTGAAATGTGCATTTATATGAAGAATATGTGATTTATTTACAGAAACACATCTGTTATACTGGAAACATACAAAAAAGAGACAGAATATGAAAATAAACATTGTTTTCTCAAATTTTACATTAGAATTCCCTTCCAAGTATCAAATCTTCTTTCTGAGCTCAATTCTATGCAAAACTCTTGTTTTCATCACTAAACTCGCTTAATATGTCTTTCTCATCCAAAACCACTCAGGAACGCATTTCTCCTCAAGAAACACTGAAACGTGCATTTATATGAAGAATATGTGATTTATTTACAGAAACACATCTGTTATACTGGAAACATACAAAAAAGAGACAGAATATGAAAAGAAACATTGTTTTCTCAAATCTGACATTAGAATTTACTTCCAAGTATCAAATCTTCATTCTGAGCTCAATTCTATGCAAAACTCTTGTTTTCATCACAAAACTCGCTTAATATGTCTTTCTCATCCAAAACCACTCAGGAACGCATTTCTCCTCAAGAAACACTGAAATGTGCATTTATATGAAGAATATGTGATTTATTTACAGAAACACATCTGTTATACTGGAAACATACAAAAAAGAGACAGAATATGAAAATAAACATTGTTTTCTCAAATTTTACATTAGAATTCGCTTCCAAGTATCAAATCTTCTTTCTGAGCTCAATTCTATGCAAAACTCTTGTTTTCATCACAAAACTCGCTTAATATGTCTTTCTCATCCAAAACCACTCAGGAACGCATTTCTCCTCAAGAAACACTGAAATGTGCATTTATATGAAGAATATGTGATTTATTTACAGAAACACATCTGTTATACTGGAAACATACAAAAAAGAGACAGAATATGAAAATAAACATTGTTTTCTCAAATTTTACATTAGAATTCGCTTCCAAGTATCAAATCTTCATTCTGAGTTCAATTCTATGCAAAACTCTTGTTTTCATCACTAAAATCAGTTAATATCTCTTTCTCTTCAATAAACCACACAGAAAAGCATTTCTCCTCAAGAAACACTGAAAAGTGCATTTATATGAAAATGATGTGATTTCTTCAGAAAAGAAATCTCTTTTATTGGAAACATAAAAAACAGGATGAAAATGAAAGGGAATATATTTTTACATTTTTTTTACATAATAGTTGGCCTTTCTGCATCAAACCTTCACACTGACCTCAATTCCATGTAAAACTTTAGTTTTCATCACTAAACTTGCTTAAACTGTTTTAAAAAAAATCCATTGTATGATATGTCAAAAGATTTCATGAAAAAAAGTCTTAGGCATGTCGAAAAAAATCCATGAAATAAATTAAATTGTATAATATGTTGAAAAAAATAATTTAAAAAAATGTATCGTATAATATGTCGAAAGATTTCTTGGAAAAAAAGTCAAAGTATAGTTTTTCAAAAAATGTCATGAAAAAAAAGTTATAGTATAGCATTTTGAAATTTTTTGGAAAAAAATACAATATTGTATATATCATATGTTGAAAAAATTAATGAAAAAAGTCTAATTCTAATTCAAAATTTCCAAATTCAGCCCGTGACGTTGTGGTCAGCTGCACTGTCCCCGATGAAAAAAGCATACACTTGTGTGCCGCCACTTTTTTTGAGTTATCGGTATGAAGCATGCCCCTCGTTTCATTTTCTTCATCCACAGCGTGACAGAAGCCACAGCGCTGGCCGCCATCTCCCGGGCTGGCCCGAAGAGGGGACCTGTCCCGATGGGAGAAACTCTCCTCGTCTGCAGCCTGCGAGGAAGTGGAACAGGCGTCTTCCGATTTGCCACGAGATCCCGCCTTGGCCCTCCCCTTCTCAAACCTTCCACTGCCCCTACTTTGAGGAGGCAATGAGTCTGAATCATTGGCCAAAAAAAAAGTCAATAGAAGTTTTTTCAGACTTCTTTTGTCCAACATTTTTCAGATATTTTTTTTCAGACTTTTTTTGTCCGACAATTTTCAGATCTTTTTTTTCAGACTTTTTTTGTCCAACATTTTTCAGATATTTTTTTCAGATCTTTTTTTTCAGACTTTTTTTGTCCGACATTTTTCAGATATTTTTTCCAGACTTTTTTTATCCGACAATTTTCAGATCTTTTTTTTCAGACTTTTTTTGTCCGAAATTTTCAGATCTTTTTTTTCAGACTTTTTTTGTTCGACAATTTTGAGATCTTTTTTTCCAGACTTTTTTTGTCCGACATTTTTCAGACTTCTTTTGTCCGACATTTTTCAGCTATTTTTTCCAGACTTTTTTTGTCCGACAATTTTCAGATCTTTTTTTCAGATCTTTTTTTTCAGACTTTTTTTTCAGACATTTTTTGTCCGACAATTTTCAGATCTTTTTTTTCAGACTTCTTTTGTCCGACATTTTTCAGATATTTTTTCCAGACTTTTTTTGTCCGACAATTTTCAGATCTTTTTTTTCAGACTTTTTTTGTCCGACAATTTTCAGATCTTTTTTTTCAGACTTCTTTTGTCCGACATTTTTCAGATATTTTTTCCAGACTTTTTTTGTCCGACAATTTTCAGATCTTTTTTTTCAGACTTTTTTTTCAGACATTTTCAGATCTTTTTTTTTGTACAGTTATTTCAGACTTCTTTTGTCTGACATTTTTCAGATATTTTTTTCAGATCTTTTTTTTCAGACTTTTTTTATCCGACAATTTTCAGATCTTTTTTTTCAGACTTTTTTTGTCCGAAAATTTCAGATCTTTTTTTTCGGACTTTTTTTGTTCGACAATTTTGAGATCTTTTTTTCCAGACTTTTTTTGTCCGACATTTTTCAGACTTCTTTTGTCCGACATTTTTCAGCTATTTTTTCCAGACTTTTTTTGTCCGACAATTTTCAGATCTTTTTTTTCAGACTTTTTTTGTCCAACATTTTTCAGATCTTTTTTTCAGATCTTTTTTTTCAGACTTTTTTTTCAGACATTTTTTGTCCGACAATTTTCAGATCTTTTTTTTCAGACTTCTTTTGTCCGACATTTTTCAGATATTTTTTCCAGACTTTTTTTGTCCGACAATTTTCAGATCTTTTTTTTCAGTCTTTTTTTTCAGACATTTTCAGATCTTTTTTTTTGTACAGTTATTTCAGACTTCTTTTTTCTGACATTTTTCAGATATTTTTTTCAGATCTTTTTTTTCGGACAGTTTTTTCAGACTTCTTTTGTCCGACATTTTTCAGATATTCGTTCCAGACTTTTTTTGTCCGACATTTTCAGACTTCTTTTGTCCGACATTTTTCAGATATTTTTTTCAGATCTTTTTTTTCAGACTTTTTTTTCAGACATTTTCAGATCTTTTTTTTCGGACTTTTTTTGTCCGACAATTTTCAGATCTTTTTTTTCAGACTTCTTTTGTCCGACATTTTTCAGACTTTTTTTGTCCAACATTTTTCAGATCTTTTTTTCAGATCTTTTTTTTCAGACTTTTTTTTCAGACATTTTTTGTCCGACAATTTTCAGATCTTTTTTTTCAGACTTCTTTTGTCCGACATTTTTCAGATATTTTTTCCAGACTTTTTTTGTCCGACAATTTTCAGATCTTTTTTTTCAGACTTTTTTTTCAGACATTTTCAGATCTTTTTTTTTGTACAGTTATTTCAGACTTCTTTTGTCTGACATTTTTCAGATATTTTTTTCAGATCTTTTTTTTCGGACAGTTTTTTCAGACTTCTTTTGTCCGACATTTTTCAGATATTCGTTCCAGACTTTTTTTGTCCGACATTTTCAGACTTCTTTTGTCCGACATTTTTCAGATATTTTTTTCAGATCTTTTTTTTCAGACTTTTTTTTCAGACATTTTCAGATCTTTTTTTTCAGACAGTTTTTTCAGATTTCTTTTGTCCGACATTTTTCAGATATTCTTTCCAGACTTTTTTTGTCCGACATTTTCAGATCTTTTTTTTCAGACTTTTTTTGTCCGACAATTTTCAGATCTTTTTTTTCAGACTTCTTTTGTCCGACATTTTTCAGACTGTTTTTGTCCGATATTTTTCAGATCTTTTTTTTCAGACTTTTTTTGTCCGAATGTTTTGAGATCTTTTTTTCAAAACTTTTTTTGTCCGACATTTTCAGACTTTTTTTATCCGACAATTTTCAGATCTTTTTTTTCAGACTTTTTTTGTCCGACAATTTTCAGATCTTTTTTTCAGACTTTTTTTTCGGACATTTTCAGATATTTTTTTCAGATCTTTTTTTCAGACTTTTTTTTCGGACATTTTCAGATATTTTTTTTCAGACTTTTTTTGTCCGACATTTTTCAGATATTTTTTCCAGACTTTTTTTGTCCGACAATTTTCAGATCTTTTTTTTCAATATAATTAAAGTTGTTACACAGTGTGGAAAAGTGTTCAATCATTTCTCTTTGTTGAGCGGAACGTGCCCGATGTGTTCCATGGCGTTCCTGGAGGTGGCAGCAGAGCATAGTTAGCTGCATGTGGGATTCTTCTGTTGTTGAGGGAAGATAAAAACTAAGGGACATTTGGAGTTTTAGGGTAAAGAAACACACTAGCTACACTTGTAAACATTACATTTAATTAGTTTTGCATTACATTACATTAAGTTAGTTTGTTTTTGTGTGAATTTATTATTATTATTCGTTGTCTGCCGAATAAGCGCAATTTGCCGTGAGCTGGAATGAGATGGAAACATGAAACTTGGCATAGGAACTGGAATGATGTGCAGCTGCTTCTCAAGAACTATGACCCCAATCGGACGCGATTTTGAAAAGGCCACGCCCCTCACACCGTAAGTCTGATTGACTTGAAACTCGACACACATGTCTAGCTCCGTGTGATCTACAAAAAAGCTGCTCAGACCACTAACGTCCGCCTAACTAGATTTTCCGCCATATTGGATTTTTTGAAAAACACATTTTTGACATCTCCTCCTAAACCGTAGGTCCGATTGCTACCAAATTTTCTGTGGATCATTATTGGGCTAATGTCATCTAAAGTTTCATAAAGCATGTTGATACCTCATTGCGTTATGAATCTGTTGACCAACAAACTTTTCAATTGGAGGGGCTTAGCAGGAAATTAGCCATAATTCATTGACCATTAGTCAAATCATCATAAATCTTGGTAGATATCTTCAGTACATGTTTGGGAAGAGGCATACCAAAGCGTTTTCTGCTTGACACATAGGGGGCGCCACAAATATCAGAAACTTGTATCACAAGATCCGGTGGACAGAATTTTATCAAATTTGGTGCACATACTCTGGGGGCAAGTATTAACCAAGATCTATAGTGTCATATTGATCGGTGCATGTGGCGTGGCCGATTTAGCATTTTATGCTAAATTATGCCTTTGCTCAATTTGCTGTGAGCTGGAATGAGCTAGAGACATGAGACTTGGTACCATAACTGTACATGATGTCATAATGCTTCACATAAAATATGAAAACAATTGGCCACATGGTGGCGCTATAACAATTTTCAAGGCCAGCCCCCTCACACCATAAGTCCTATCAATTTGAAATTTGACAGACATGTGCTGCTGAATGTGATCTACAAAAAAGTCTCTTGGACCACGAAAGTCCACCAACTAAATTTTCCGCCATGTTGAATTTTTTGAAAAACACATTTTTGACATCTCCTCCTAAACCGTAGGTCTGATTGCTGGCATATTTTCTGCAAATCATTATTGGACCAGGCTCATCAAAGGTTGCATAAAGCTTGTTGATATGTTATTGTGTTGTTAAGATATTGACCAATTCATTTTTAAGGGGCGGGCTCAGCACGTCAATAGACCTAACTTCACAAGCCTTTGGCCCATCATCTCCAAACTTGCAGCATATGTTCACAAGAGTAGCGGAAACATCTGCTGAAAGTTTCATTCAAATCGGCCACATGGTGGCGCTGTAATTAACGCCCAAACATGCGATTTTGGAAAGGCCACGCCCCTCAAACCGTAAGTCCGATTGACTTGAAATGTGACACATATGTGCAACTCCGTGTGATCTACAATAAAGCCTCTTGGACCTCCAAAGTGCACCTGGAAATATTTTCCGCCATATTGGATTTTTTGAAAAACACATTTTTGACATCTCCTCCTAAGCCGTTGGTCCGATTGCTGGAATATTTTCTGCGAATCATTATTGGACCAGGCTCATCAAAAGTTGCATTAAGCTTGTTGATATGTTATTGCGTTGTGAAGATATTGACCAATACATTTCTAAGAGGCGTGCCTCAGCACATCAATAGACCTAACTTCACAAGCCTTTGGCCCATCATCTCCAAACTTGCAGCATATGTTCACAAGAGTAGCTGAAACATCTGCTGAAAGTTTCATTCAAATCGGCCACATGGTGGCGCTGTAATTAACGCCCAAACATGCGATTTTGGAAAGGCCACGCCCCTCAAACCGTAAGTCCGATTGACTTGAAATGTTACACATATGTGCAACTCCGTGTGATCTACAATAAAGCCTCTTGGACCTCCAAAGTGCACCTCGAAATATTTTCCGCCATATTGGATTCTTTGAAAAACACATTTTTGACATCTCCTCCTAAGCCGTTGGTCTGATTGCTACCAAATTTTCAATGGATCATTATTGGACTAATGTCATCTAAAGTTGCATAAAGCGTGTTGATACCTCATTGCGTTATGAATCTGTTGACCAATGAACTTTAAGAGGGCAGGGCTCAGCACATCAGTAGACCTAACTTCACAAGCCTTTGGCCCATCGTCTCCAAACTTGAGGCGTACCAAAGCATTTTCCACTTGACACATAGGGGGCGCCACAAATATCAGAAACTTGTATCGCAAGATCCGGTGGACAGAATTTTATCAAATTTGGTGCACATACTCTGGGGGCAAGTATTAACCAAGATCTATAGTGTCATATTGATCGGTGCATGTGGGCGTGACCGATTTAGCATTTTATGCTAAATTATGCCTTTGCTCAATTTGCTGTGAGCTGGAATGAGCTAGAGACATGAGACTTGGTACCATAACTGTACATGATGTCATAATGCTTCACATAAAATATGAAAACAATTGGCCACATGGTGGCGCTATAACAATTTTCAAGGCCAGCCCCCTCACACCATAAGTCCTATCAATTTGAAATTTGACAGACATGTGCTGCTGAATGTGATCTACAAAAAAGTCTCTTGGACCACGAAAGTCCACCAACTAAATTTTCCGCCATGTTGAATTTTTTGAAAAACACATTTTTGACATCTCCTCCTAAACCGTAGGTCTGATTGCTGGCATATTTTCTGCAAATCATTATTGGACCAGGCTCATCAAAGGTTGCATAAAGCTTGTTGATATGTTATTGTGTTGTTAAGATATTGACCAATTCATTTTTAAGGGGCGGGCTCAGCACGTCAATAGACCTAACTTCACAAGCCTTTGGCCCATCATCTCCAAACTTGCAGCATATGTTCACAAGAGTAGCGGAAACATCTGCTGAAAGTTTCATTCAAATCGGCCACATGGTGGCGCTGTAATTAACGCCCAAACATGCGATTTTGGAAAGGCCACGCCCCTCAAACCGTAAGTCCGATTGACTTGAAATGTGACACATATGTGCAACTCCGTGTGATCTACAATAAAGCCTCTTGGACCTCCAAAGTGCACCTGGAAATATTTTCCGCCATATTGGATTTTTTGAAAAACACATTTTTGACATCTCCTCCTAAGCCGTTGGTCCGATTGCTGGAATATTTTCTGCGAATCATTATTGGACCAGGCTCATCAAAAGTTGCATTAAGCTTGTTGATATGTTATTGCGTTGTGAAGATATTGACCAATACATTTCTAAGAGGCGTGCCTCAGCACATCAATAGACCTAACTTCACAAGCCTTTGGCCCATCATCTCCAAACTTGCAGCATATGTTCACAAGAGTAGCTGAAACATCTGCTGAAAGTTTCATTCAAATCGGCCACATGGTGGCGCTGTAATTAACGCCCAAACATGCGATTTTGGAAAGGCCACGCCCCTCAAACCGTAAGTCCGATTGACTTGAAATGTTACACATATGTGCAACTCCGTGTGATCTACAATAAAGCCTCTTGGACCTCCAAAGTGCACCTGGAAATATTTTCCGCCATATTGGATTCTTTGAAAAACACATTTTTGACATCTCCTCCTAAGCCGTTGGTCTGATTGCTACCAAATTTTCAATGGATCATTATTGGACTAATGTCATCTAAAGTTGCATAAAGCGTGTTGATACCTCATTGCGTTATGAATCTGTTGACCAATGAACTTTAAGAGGGCAGGGCTCAGCACATCAGTAGACCTAACTTCACAAGCCTTTGGCCCATCGTCTCCAAACTTGAGGCGTACCAAAGCATTTTCCACTTGACACATAGGGGGCGCCACAAATATCAGAAACTTGTATCGCAAGATCCGGTGGACAGAATTTTATCAAATTTGGTGCACATACTCTGGGGGCAAGTATTAACCAAGATCTATAGTGTCATATTGATCGGTGCATGTGGGCGTGACCGATTTAGCATTTTATGCTAAATTATGCCTTTGCTCAATTTGCTGTGAGCTGGAATGAGCTAGAGACATGAGACTTGGTACCATAACTGTACATGATATCATAATGCTTCACATAAAATATGAAAACAATTGGCCACATGGTGGCGCTATAACAATTTTCAAGGCCAGCCCCCTCACACCATAAGTCCTATCAATTTGAAATTTGACAGACATGTGCTGCTGAATGTGATCTACAATAAAGCCTCTTGGACCTCCAAAGTGCACCTGGAAATATTTTCCGCCATATTGGATTTTTTGAAAAACACATTTTTGACATCTCCTCCTAAGCCGTTGGTCCGATTGCTGGAATATTTTCTGCGAATCATTATTGGACCAGGCTCATCAAAAGTTGCATTAAGCTTGTTGATATGTTATTGCGTTGTGAAGATATTGACCAATACATTTCTAAGAGGTGTGCCTCAGCACATCAATAGACCTAACTTCACAAGCCTTTGGCCCATCATCTCCAAACTTGCAGCATACAAGAGTAGTTGAAACATCCGCTGAAAGTTTCATTCAAATCGACCACTAGGCGGGCGCTTTGAGCGATAAAGGCTATAACCCGCGAAATGCCGCTTGCGGCTTTAATTCATTTTAAATTGATATAACTATGTGGATGTGGAAATATGTTTTATATATTTCATGTTTATTCTTTTACAATGTAATTGTAACCTGTGTTGAAATGTACCACTATACGATCACAATGTACAACTCTAGTTTTCATCACTAAGCCAAAGAATGTATTTCTCCTCAAGAAACACTGAAAAGTGGATTCATATGAAAAATGTGAAATTTC